>CBVK0101089094.1:0-14002 GCA_900067695.1 Picea abies
TCTCCCTCGTTGAGAGGGAGTGTTGATGTTTGGACAACATCGGGAAGACAGTCTCTTAGATTAATAATCAATAATATAATTATTGATTATTAAATACTATATATAATAAGTAAATGATAATGATAAATAGTTATTGATTATCCAAGGGACACATCCTTTCATGGATGGTCACCATATGTTCTCTATATATAGAACACTCATCATTGTAATAAAATATCGATCATATCTCATATGAAGAAAAACAACAAGATCGATGTTTTTAAATTGATCAACTCGGACTCAGACTTGATCGAGTTGACCACAAATCGAGTCAACTCAACTCTTTGCTCAACTCAAGGACCGGTTTGGTATCGAACTAGTCCAACTTAGTCGAGTCCATACCTACTTGGTCTAGTTGGTCCTCAACCTCACTGCGACGCAGTTTTGAAGGAAAAGTAATTTAAAAAAAAAAATCCTACCTAAACCCTAAATCCTAAAAGCAAACTATATAGAGATCCCCCCATCTGTATTTGTCTCACACCTCTGACATTGAGCATTTGTGAGCATTTGGAGTAGGGTTGAAGAGTTTTTTTATTAAAATTTAAATATTTTATGTATTTTTTTAGTAAATTGAGTCATTGAATTGAAATCGGTCCAACTCATGGCCAAGTCCGAGTTGACTCTCGGCCGATCCCGAGGTTGAGTCCAAGTTTAAAAACATTGAATAGCATAGGATGTGATACCCCCTTGAAACATTGATCTGAATACTCCCCAAAACACATACACTACAACTCTAGAATTAGGTAAGGATAAAAAAAGGCTATGAAATGGTGCACCCATATGACTAAGGTACTCATGAACGGTCGAGCCGAATGGAGAACTTTGAAGCATTGAGCTCACCCCAAAAGATATCCATGTGGCATGAACATATGCCGTGAACTAACACTTAGATTTATGAAGGGAAATTTGGTATTAATAGGTTGTACAATCCCATTCATAAATGTTTTTCTCTAGAATTTCTAGGCATGAATTATGGGTAAAGCAACCTCCTTGTTTTTTTGCTTGGCTAAGGATTATGTTAATATCTCATGATTGTATTCTTCCTTCTTTCGACAAGGCCTCTCCATATGATTTGAGATATTCCCAACGCTGTTTCTTTTCTTGTGGTTTGTTTGGATTATAGATGTTGAAGACTTCGAGAGGTTGTCTAGTAATTTTGTCTAAGAATTGGGTGAATAAGTAGTGTTGGGTGCTTATTGTTGTGATAAGCTCCATTTCCTTGGGATTCCATAGGGTGCTTATTCCTCTTCATGCACCTCCGACGTTGATGCACAAGCTTAGGCTGGATGTCTAGAGCTTGTTGTGGATACTTTGCATGTCACTTTCCTCTAGAGGTAGGGGATTACTAGTTGGATCCTTTTTAGGAAGCAAAGGCTTTGGAGTGAAAGGTAGAGGGTCTGGCACTTCAAGCTTCTTATTGTTTTATAATCTTTGACGAGGTTCTTGCATTTGTGACAGAATTGCATTTGAATGGAATTTTCTCATAATCCAATATTTAGATGTGAGACCATGCTTGCAGGTTGAGACAAATAGCTTCAGGGAGACCCTTTTCTAGCTTTGTTCTATCAATGAACTTCCCCATCATGTTACCAATGGCTACAAGGGATTTATCATCCAAAAATCCAAAGGAAGGTGAGGAAACCACACCCAAACATGGATCGAGGATGAAACATCTTCAGTTGGATTAAAATCTAGAGGCCACCAATTCAAATACATTCCTCTAGGTCCTATTAAATAAGGATCTCTGTTGGAGATTATATCTTTATCTTCCTTGAGATCGAAGTTGAAAGCGATGAAACCTCTTCTACAGAAGAATGTATGCAGGGTTCCTTTGATCAACGAATCCAATTCCTTTGGATCCAAGCTTCCATTGATTTTAGAGAGGGCCATAAATCAATGATTGATCGATTAGATCTTTTTTTAGCAAATAAGACAACTTTTTACATGGAAGGGACAAAGGACATTGATGGAAGGGATTTGTTTGCATAGAAGGTAGAAAGCAATGGAACCTCTTCTCCAAAAGAATTAATGCAAGGTTCCTTTGATCAATGGAATACAATTCCTTTGAATCCCAACTTCCATTGATTTGAGAGGGCCATAAACCAGTGATTGCTTGATTAGAGCTTTTTTAGCAAATAAGACAACTTTTTTGCATAAAGGGGACAAAGGACATTAATGGAAGGGATTTGATTGCATAGAAGGGAGAAAGCGATGAAACATCTTTTGCAGAAGAATGTATGCAGGGTTCCTTTGATTAGCAGAATCCAATGCCTTTGGATCCAAGCTTCCATTGATTTTAGAGAGGGCCATAAATCAGTGATTGCTTGATTAGAGCTTTTTTAGCAAATAATAAAACTTTCTTTCATAGAAGGGATAAAGGACATTGATGGAAGGGATTGTTTGATTTTTTTTACAAAACGATTATTGTTTCGAGGTGAGGCTTTGATTTGCTTTGTTGTAGAAGAGGTTAGGCTGTTGAAGGCTGTGATTTCTATTGCAAGTGTGTTGGAGGTACTCCCTATGCCTGCTGCCACCATCGCTGTCATGAAACCCTAGTATAGGCCGTGGCTGATCACTGCTTCTTGGTTGTTCCTATGGCATTGCAGTCAAGGAATGTTTCATTGGAAATATCCTTTAGTAAGTACACTGCAATATAGTGTTGAGGTACCTAGATTGACATAATTCTCCAACCATCCTAGCTTTGAAATTCAATCTTGTGATTAGACTTGTCTCTAAAAAAATTTCAAACTTTCATCCTCTTCTCATCGAACAACCTTTAGTGCAATAACTTTTGGTTTTCAAATCAGAATCAAGTGAAACAATGGTGTTTGCATTTCAACATTTCTTCTTTCTGAAATAAGGAGTTGGGCCAGAATCCTTATAATGTGCTATTGTCATCGACAAAGGCTTGGCCACAGGCCAATGGGGACCAAAACCCACTGTAATGCTAATTGTTATGAACTGAATGGTTCATAATCCATTTTGCACACAAAGTGCATGAGTATAGATGTTCTGTAAATGAGGGACTTATAGTCCACTTGCTTCACCAACACAGACACTATGCGAATGTTTCTTTTGAGCTCTGTTCTCAAGTTTGTATAGAGTGCTCTGTCTACAAAAAGGCCACTAGGCCTCTGTTCCTCTTGCCCTGTACAAGAATCTTTATTCTTCTAATGGCTACAAGGCCTATTCTCTGTGCAACCTCTGCTCTAGATGATTGACAGAATCCTTCTTTGTGTAACCGATGCAATGTGAGTTCTCTATTCTCAGTGTAGCCTCTGCTCTTTTGATGGCCTGTAATGCCAAGGCAAATGCTCCATAGGGATATTTGTCTCTAGGGTCTCTTGACTGCAAGCAAGGTAATGGAAAAATGGTTGTGCTCTAGTTTTCAACTACGTGAATGCAATATACAACCCAATCACATCAAGAAATCAAAGGAATGCCTTCAACAACTCATTGATACACTTGTCAGTTTGCTCATACCATCATTTAACTGTAAGAACCCTAGAAGCATAATAATCTAGTGTTTGAGCATGATCATTTCTTGCAACAACTATACTCAGTTTGTTCAACATGATTAACAGGGTTATTGTGAGTAGTAGAGTGCGAGCACTGATAGATGATTCTCATTTCAAGATCTCCCTTCTTTCCTTTTGATGAAACAGTTTGTTGAATCCAAAATTGACCTTGCCAATTACATGCTGAAGTGAGAATGAATCTATAGGGCAGTGTAGTTGGCTTAAGAACTCTATTTCTAGGTTGTGATGGTATATGCTTATCCTAGCTACCAATGACACCTCTTTGATTGATGATATTTCTCACTTGTCAGAAGGGAAACCAAGGTAGACTGGAAACCCCTTTGCGTAGATAAGTAGAGCTGTAGGAATACACTCAAAAGTAATTATGCAATCCCACCGAACAACTACTCTTTCAAGTTGTCATTTCAACTACTAAAAACATAATATCTTTAGCCAAAGCACATGCAACAAGACTTGAACACATAAGTCTGCTCGTGGCTTTCCTTCCAATGTAACCCATACTATGCACATAGTTCAACATATTCTTATTCAAACAACTTTTGCATTATTTTTTCCCAAAGACTATGTTGGTCGTTGAGTTGAATAGGAAATTGGTAGTCGATTTTTATGAAGTAAAAGTCATCAAGTACATTCTAGGAAACACCCGTCCATGAAGGGGAGATGAAACTGACTAGCAATGGGTAAATCGACCTAGGTAAATAAGTTGACTAGTTGAGGAAGATGCCCAGGTCAGAGCTGAGCCAACTAGATGCTGAAATCGTCAGGTAAGGAAAGGAAATCGACCAGGGATAGACAAAGGAGTCTCTACATCTGTATGGCTCGTATGGCTGCTGTACGGCCTTTGGAAGAGGAAAAAACGACCAGTGGTGTATTTATTCACCCAGGTAAGTGAAAAAACAGTGCAAGCAAGAGACAATCGCCTCAATAATGAACAATTCGACTCAGACAAGTGAAATATCTGTCCAGGCAAGCGAAATTCAACCAACAAGGTAATGAAACGCCCAGGTAAAGCCCAACGATCTGAGTAGAGGAAAAAGAGATTCTAATTGCTACCAGGGACATAATTAGAAGTTTTTAACCAGACAAACCTTGAGTGCCGTTGATCTCTAAGCATAATGGAATGGACATTGGGTGTTGTATAACTGTTGTAATGAACCAATTCAATAACGTGAGTCAATTGTAAGAAACCATTCAGCTCCTCTCACTCTGAATTTTTCACAGGAGTCCATTTATCATGAAGCTGAAGCTATAATTCCATCTAACAACCTATAGCACACTTGAAACAACACTGAAAAACATAAATAAGAGCATCGTATAACTCACACAGAATTTCTACAACAATGAAATCAGACATTCCATAAACACAGAGATTTTACCCTGGAAACCCAAACGGGAAAACTAGCTTCGAATGGGGCTCAGTCTTTCGTTCCGACAGTCTTAGGTTACAATGCTTTCATGGCTGTCTATGCCTCTTCCTCTCTTGGCCAAAAGACCCATTGAAAGTGAAATTCATGAGAGAAATAGAGAGAGCTGGGGGGTAAGTCAAGGCCAACATCCATGGTCCTTCACTTCTCATTCTTTAACCTTCTCTCCTATTCGTTGCTTTTTTTTCCTTTTCATTTAATTCTTTTTTTTTCTCACTTTTGTCTCATTCATCTTTACATTTACATTGTATTTTACATAGTTGGCTAACCTTCATTAATTGCCGAATTGCATTATAAGTACTGAGTCTTACACCCATTCTTCGGTTCAGATCCATTCCGGATCACATCTCACCATTGAGAGGCTTTTTGGTCTCCAAAAGCTCAAAGGAAACCAATATGGATCAATGTGTCTTCCTTTTGCTTATGGAACGTGGCTCTAAATTTGGCTCTTGGCAATAGCTCTAACTTTGGCTCTGGCTCTGGATCGTGGCTCTAGTCCCTGGCTATGGCTCTGGCTTTGGTTGCTGGCTCGCTTGTTCCCGTAATGCATAAGTATGCTCACGAACTCTCAGCTCTGAGCAATCTCCAGATCCAAACTCTGAACGCATCATTCATTCCCATCGCCCTCGCAAACTTGGAGACGGTCCATGTTGGTAGTCATAAAGCCAAGTCGAATGCTTGTCTTCTTGTTTAGTGTGACCCGATCACGCTGCCATCACGTAACAGGAAGTGTGGATGCATTCATCTGCTTGGATAAATTGCTTCTCGACATGGAAACAACTCTCTGCGGCCATGTCAATTGAATGGCTGTGTTGCATACCCCTACATGTTGGTTGTAGGAGTCTTGGTCATTTGTAAGTTGGTTGATCCACTGGCGAGTCATTCTTCAACCAACTTGCAATGAAAGAAATGTCATCCCATGCTTGAGATCCTTCTTTGATCTCTTTTGCTTCCACCAAACAACTGCTTGCTTTGTTGGTGAGGTTGACCTCTTGTGCTGTTGCAACTCCTTGGACAACTTCTTCTCCTCGGGCTGGAGATGCGAGGATCTCTTCATCCTATTTACTCTTCACTCTCCACACTCTTCTCTTCGCTGTGCAATATTTGGGGTGAAGCACTGGATGAAGGTGCCAACATTTCGCTTCTCAATGTCCACTCAACTTCTAGTGGTGGCAAACAAATTCTTGTTGTTGCTACAAGGATTGCTGTCATACTCCTCTCCATATGCCTGTGATTTTGGTGTTGGATTGGAGAAGTCTTCTTGCCATTCCTCCTTTGAAAGCAATCTAACTTATGGCATGTGGCTTGCTTTTCCCAATAAGATGCCATCTAATGGCCTTTCTTCCCACATAATGAACATACCTTTGAGTGCCAACAACTCACAACGCTATGGCCTCTCTTCTTGCAGCAGTGACAAACAACAAATGTCTTGTTTGATGAAGACCTCTTGGTCTTCTTCTTCTTCTTACCCCAGCTGATTGGTTTGCTGCTTCTTTTGAGTGATGGTGCAGGATAAATCTTCAAGCTCTTCTCATTGCTACCCTTCTGCAATCTGCCACAAGAAGGACGAGATGGGAGTGGGATGCCACCTTCATTTACTGTTGCTCTTTCTCTAGATGAGTAGGTCACTTCTTGGATGTCTTTCACCTTCACAAAAATGGTTTTCATGGTCATAGGCTTTTGCATTCTTCCATCGAATCATAGGCCTTCTTGCTTCACCCACAGTGTAGCTACAATGGGGATCAAGATGCCTTGTCTTCTCTTGCCTAGCCCTTGTCCATCATGACCCATTCACCTTAATAGTTTGGAACTAGTGCCTCTGGTATGCCTTTCAAATTCACCAAGCTACTCTTGAGGAGTATATATGGAAGGTGAACTTATTAGAGTGGTCTCAGTCATGGTGCTAGCTTGGGTAGTGGCAATGGAAGGTGGCCCTATTTTCTAGTTCTCTTGGACCACTGCTTGGAGCCTTGCCAAGGCCTCCTCCTTCTCTACCAACTCTTGTTGTAGTTGAGCCATCATCTCCACAAGCCTATCCTTTTTCCATCTATCCAATTGAATGACCTTCTCTCCCAAGTGTACTAGCTTTTGCATTTTGTGCTTGTCCCAATCTACCATGATAGTGGTGAGGGGTCTTGGTGTTCTTCAAACTTATTCTTGAGCAATGGAAACAATTTGGCATAGGTTTCAATGTTCTTCTTCATCTCTACCATCCTATGGTTGAACATTTGGACCTTCTCTTTCAAGCGTTCATTCTCTTCTCGAAACTGATCATTGTTGGCCCTTAAATTTTCCAACCTTTCTCTATTTTATTTTCCCATGCTGAGGTTTGCAATGGTCTCTTCAAAGTTTTGGCAGTTGTGTCATAGTCAAGAATGCAACTACTCTGATACCATATGATCCATATACGAGGGACTTAGCCTAGTTGCTTCATTGACACAGATACTATGCGGAAGTTTTTTCTGAGCTCTATTCTCAGGCTTGTACAGAGTGCTCTGTCTATAAAAAGGCCACTAGGCCTTTGTTCCTCTTGCCCTATACAAGGATATTTAGTCTTTTGATGGTTGTAAGGCCTATTCTCTATGCAACCTTTGCTCTAGATGATTGGTTGGGACCTTCTCTGTATGATCGATTCTATGTGAGTTCTCTATTCTTAGTGTAGCCTCTACTCTTTTGATGGCCTGTAATGCCAAGGCAAATGCTCTACAAGGATGTTTGTCTCTAGGGTCTCTTCACTGCAAGCAAGGTAATGGAAGAATGGTTGTGCCTTGGTTCTCAATTGCGTGAGTGCAATATGCAACCCAATCACATCAAGAAATCCAAAAAATTCCTTCAACAACTCACTGATACACCTCTTAGTTTGCTCAAACCATCATTTAACAAGAAGAATGCTGGAAGCATAATAATTTGGTGTTCAAGCATGATCATTTCTTGCAACAATGATACTCAGTTTGTTCAACATAACATGATTAACAAGGTTATTGTGAGTAGTAGTGTGCGAGCATTGAAAGATGATTCCCATTTCAAGATCTCCCTTCTTTCCTTTTTGATGAAACTGCTTGTTGAATCCAAAATTGACCTCGCTGATTACATGAAGTGAGAATGAATCTATAGGGCAATCTAGTTGGCGTAATGTAACAAACATAAATATATATAAAATATGTAAATATAAATAAATATAAATAACTAATAATTAGCCTCTCTATATATACAAGTATGGCACGTGTGAAGTGTCTTCACTGGCAGGGCCGACTTCTCACTCTGGGTGGGTAAACCCACCTTTATTATATTTCTGGGTCTCAATAATAACTGCTGGGGCCGACTTCTGATTCTGCCATTTACAATTGTCTGTTGACCAATCCACAAAAAGGGATTTGGTCCTAATACAATAACCGACATGATCAATCCACGATGGGGATTGATCCTATGAATAATATAACAATAATAATAAGAATACTCTTTGCAGTTACATTATTTCAATAGGCGCTTCTACAAGGCTAGCAAGAAAAAGCAAGGAAAGGCGCACACTTATCCAAGAGGGGCACAAATCCCAAGGAGAACTCCAAAGCCAAGCTCAAGTGGAGTTAGCTATTGTATCAAGTTCTTCTTGTGTATTTCCTTGTTGCTATATTTGCTTGAGATCTCCATAATAAAATTTCTCTTCTGTTGGTTTTCCCCATGGGGGTTTTTCCAAGGTCATGTTGACCAAAAATACCTGTGTATAAATCTTGTGGTTTGCATATTTCCTTATCTAGAGGGTATTTTCTGTTTTGTAGTGTTTTGTATGTGCTAATCTTGGACAGCAAAAACTCCTAATTAAACCCATCTAAACAGCAGCTACAAAAGAGCAGTAAATCACATCCTAGAGGCAGACTCAGTGAGCAGAAAATTCAGATCTGCTAGCTGTCCTAAAACAGCAAGAAAACAGTCCTGAAATTACCCTGAAAACTGTGCCCAATAAGATCAAGGACAGACCTGTTGGGCAGCCTGTTAGGATCCTCAAAATTCTTCACTCTGCTTCTATGTAGGCCTGGCAGCAATGCTTGTCCACTATTTTGGTACTGGCTGCGGGTGTTTACCATGCAGGTGTTCTCCAAGCATTGGGAACCTACTCTGATACCATCTGATTAGTAATTGAGGGACTGAGAGTCCACTCAATTCGCCAACACAGATGACTATTGCAGAATAAGTTTGTTTTGTGTTTTTAATGACCAACTCCAGTGGCAAATTCAATGAAGTAGAATTATGTTGCCCCTCCAAAAACCGTGCAACATTTAAAATAATTCATCTTCCACTCAACAATAGGCTAGGTTAATTAGTGATCAAGCATCAAAATGGAATCACAACTCAATGAATAGCTCAATAACTAATCCCAGCAGCATACCCAACAAATTGCAGAGGAAAAACACACATCTGAGACAAGGTTTTACTCTGGAAACCCAGCATTCACTAGAGATTTTATTACGTTCAAGAGAATATTACACAGGAGTGAGCTATACACAAACTCTGTGTATTGTTACTCACTGTGAAAATCAAAACTGCAGTAGGCCATGGCACAGAGACACCTTTGCTTAGAGTGAACAGGCACATTAACTCCTTCGTCCACTCAACCTCAAGTAAGCTTCCCTCCTCGAGCTTTAATTTCTGCTACGGTCCTTCTCCCTTTCTCCTTGCATCTCCCTTCATTTTTTTTTTCCTTCACTACAGCCCTCATTGTTTTAATAGGCTACCTTTGTAAGGCCAACCATCACATCTGTTTGTTTCCTCTTCCAATTTGCCAAGAAGACAAAAATAAAATGAAATGAAACAAAACATATTTATTTACAAAATTTACAAACATTTTCCAAGATCCAATTTGGATCATAGAAGGACAGCAAATAAGTTCCCACTAAATCCATGGTACAATGACACATGTAAAGAGGCAAGGAAAAATTACAAAAGGGAACCATCAAAGAAAACTCTCGAGGAAGACAGACAAACAGCAAGGATACAAAAGGAAAGAAACAGGAAGAAATGTTAGTAATGGCCAAAAAGAACTCGAAATCCTTTTGGAGAGAGCTCCAAGTAAGGAAATCAGGTCAAGAGAATGACATAATGGATGAACAGTGATTACAACATGCAAGAACTTTATATGAAAACATAGCAGCAAGGGACAAACCCCCAGAAATTATAGCAGAAAGGGATTTTTTCACAATAGATGTCATCACAAGAATCCAATGCTTAGCACAAGGGAAGGCAAAAGACATTGAAGGGCTGCAAGCAGAACACCTCGAGTGGAGCAAAGATCATGTCAGCAAACATATAGTAGATGCACTAAATCAAATGGTTCGGAAAGGGTTTCCAAAGAAGTGGGCAACCAACCTATCCTCCCAATCTTTAAGAGAGGAGTGAAAACCAGCCCTAGCAACTGCAGGACATTAATGATCGGCTCAATCTTTGAAACACTAATAGGAGGTATCATGAAGAGAAAAATCAGCAAATGGTCGGAAGAAAATGTTAAAAGAGAGAATGGACAAGCAGGTTTCAGACCAAAACATTCAACCATTGACCACTGTTTGACATTGAGACACGTGGTTGAAAAAACTTGGGAGAGCAAGGAAGAAGACCTATGGTGTTGTGTTGTGGACTTCCCTAAGCCGGTTCCACAGCAGAAACTCTGGGGAAGATTGGTAGAGCTTGCTGTACCAGTGGAATGGAGAGTGGAGATCCACAGGTTATATGAACAAGTTAAGACTAGAATAAGAACACATAAAAGACTGCCAGAGAGCCTCCACAGATACATCGAAATCAAACAAAGGTGTCCACTCTCAACCACACTCTTTGGGCTATACATAGACCATTTGGAGGACTGGATGGACAAGAGGGGGGAGGGCTGAAAATTGCAGGCTTAATGATCAAGATTCTTTTATATGCAGATGATGTCATCTCGGTAACAAGGACTCTTCACAGTGTACAAGAGCATTTGGCAGCACTAGAAACCTTTTTTAATAAGGTAGAGATGGAAGTTAATATCGATAATAAAGATGATCATATTTTCACTGTGAAAGAAGATAAACCAACCTCGAATCACATTCATGGAGAGAGCATTACAAGTGGTACAGAGCTATAAATATCTTGGTTTGGAGTTCACTGAAAAGCTGAATTGGGAGCAATGTACAAGGAAAAGGGTTCAAGAGGGGTGGAAAGCAACGTTCCCACTATAGAACAGGTGCAGGACAGCGGAAATATGAGGCTGGAAGATCATCAGCTCTCAAATCACTAGTCACACCAGTAATTTTGTAGGAATGTGAAATATGGGGACCCAGTATCTCGAATTCTGGTTGGCTGCAATTGGAAAGAGTCCATAAACATATAGCAATGTCCTTTCTAATAATAAAGACCTCGACCCCATATGAAATTATCATAGCAGAAATAGGACTCTATCCACTATAAATGGAATCACAAACAAGATTAATGTTATACCAGAAGAGGGTAGGGGAAATGCAGGAGCGAAGGATACCTGCACAGTTTAGTAAAGAAGTACTAGAAAGAAGAAAGGAAACATGACAATTGCAGTGCAAAAAATGGTTGGAGGACTGGAATATTGTAGAAAGGCACTGTCCTAGAGATAGAAAAGAACTAAGAGGACACCTTCAGAACAGCTTTAGAATGGGAAAGTGGAAGAGTACAGCCCAAAGAAAACAACCATATTATATCGAGCAGTTCAACTACAGATGTGAAATAAAGATCCGAGAATAAATGTTAGTTAACATTGTTGGTCAACATGTCTTGAACGGAGAAGCAAACTCTGGCACAGATAAGAACGAACTCACACATGTTGAGCTGCAAAACAGGGAGATGGCAGGTACCTAAAGAATATTGGGAACACAAGACGTGCCAGATATGTGAATTGGAGGAGATCGAGACACAGCTGCATTTCCTCGTTGGTTGTAATGGCTACAAACACATCAAAAGAACGGTACTGGAGGAAATCAGTTGGATAGAATTATTTCAGACCAACCAGCGGGAAATTACTGGGAGACGGGCCACCTGGATGATGAACCGCGGGAAGAAGCTCCTGAGAGTGGCTAGCGTCCCCACGAGGGGCATACAGATGAATACACCTACAGAGGGTAATGGAACATCAGGCTTCACCCCCACATATATGTATTCCCTATCATGTTTATGTTTCTGTTTTCTTTGCTTGGATTGTATTCTCCTTTACCTATAGCTAGACATTCACTTTTCAAAATGTTGGCAATTTGATGATGTAATCTCCGTCCCATAGACTACTTAGTCTCATGGACACTAATTCCTCATCTCTCACACACTATCACATTTCTCACGTGGGTCTAAAATTCAGTCACAATATTCACAATATAACATATTACATTCCAACAACAAAAGATTGCATGTTTGGACTCTTCTCTAGAACTATCACCGCTTCCCTGTCTTTACTCGCCCTAGAAAGGAACCTAAAATTCATGATCACCTGGCTTGACAAACTAAATGGTCAATTGTGCCACATACAATAACCCAATACAAATAGATGACTCAAACTGTGGGCCTGTGTACATAGTAGATAAGATAACCATCTTCTTGCTGCCACTGGATTTTGTTTTAAAGAGCAATCAATTGTATAGAAGCTCTCTGTAGAGAATGAAATTTGAGTTACTAAACAACATATAGGGCTATGAAGCAGAGATGCAACAAGTCAACTTTGGCCTAGTTGTAAGAGGCTTACAATTTCCAAACAAAGCCCCTGATACCAAATCCCACCCAAAGAATCACATGCAATGCAATACGTCCTAAACCCAACACTGGATGTACTCCAATATGACGGATATCATATAGTCTTACCTATTTAAACCAATCTATCGTCTGCCCTAGAATTATTTCACAGTAATTAAGAGCTCACAGTATTTTCAGGCGAAAACATCAACCGCATAATCAACACAATATACCAGACCAACTTTGGACCATAGAATTGGAAGCGAACAAGGCCAACCAGTGTGCATATTTGGAAGATGATGTGCAAAAATAATGTCGGCTAATTGGAACTGCTAGAAGATGCAGCTATCTATGAAAATTGGAAATGACTGGTAAAAACAACGTACCCCGGATCCAGTCTTTGGAAGGAGAAAAAGCTTTAATAATCTCACAGACCCCAGCAATATTTCGCTTAATTTGGAGGGAAACTAACAAGTAACAGGCTTTTTTGTGCTTTAAATATGGTAAATATTCGAATGACCCCTCAGTGTAAATCATGAATTCATTTAATTAAAATTTGGAGTGCATGGACCCATCGCTTTATCCGAAGTAAGTGATTGTATCGTCATGAAGTACACTCGCTTTGTTTGAAGGAAATGATTGTATTGTTAATGGAGTACACTCTCTCTAATTATATATAAAATTAAAGTTAGTGGAGGAAAATATATTTTTATCAAACTTTCAGAAATGGGAGTTCGTTGATAACATATAAAATTGAGGAATATATAGAACCATTAACAAACACTTTGGTGTAAAAGTATGGTTAATTTCAATGTTTATCTTCATTCGGTTTAGATTTTACAGTTGTGTTACTGCAAGCCATTTAAGTTTTAGTTAGAGGTGATGAATGCGAAGCCATCTCAGGATAAAGGGAAAGTAGTTATTCAAATAGATAACAATGAAGAGACATCAAAAGAAGAGAGGAAAGGAAATTCCGCAAAACTTTCTAAAACCTGGGCTCAAATTACTAGCAATCCTGCTAAGAGGGAAGGAGAAAGAAACATTCAGGTTGACAACATGCAGGATAGAGAAAGCAAAGAAAGACATGATAGAGCAACAAACATAATTATCAAAGGGGTGAAAGATTATGGAAAAAATGAATGTACTCTTGACCTTGCAAGAGACTTCTTGAAGGACAAGCTCCAATGGCAAGGACAAATATGTCAAGCATGGAGAGTAGGTAAGCCTAACGGTGAGAGGGCCAGGCCCATAAAAGTCATCATGCCCAACCTGTGTGATAAAGAGATCATT
>CBVK0101089187.1:0-10218 GCA_900067695.1 Picea abies
TATATATATATATATATATATATATATATATATATATATATTAGTTAGTTTGTTTGTTTTTTATCTAAGTTGTGAGTCATATCAATTTTTAATATGGAATAACACATTTCATCACCTAGTGTCTTGTACTTTGGGGACAATTTTTTATTTTTATATTTATATTAAATTAAAATTAAAAAATTAAAAAAAATTATTTGAATTTTTTTTATTATTATTTTCTATTAATAATAAATATTGGTTTGGCAATTTTATGTAGTTTTATTAATAATAAACATTGGTTTTACCATTCTATATTTTTAATTTTTTATAATAATAAATATTGATTTGAAAATTTTATGTAGTTTTAAAAGTATTTGTCAAATAAAAACTAACAATTTTAAAATATAAAATTTTATGGACGACTATAGGATCAAGCGCTTATCTACGGTCACAAACTCATTTCGGCAATCTCCCCAAGTGGCCCTTCTCTAAAACTCAAATGCCACGGTGAATTTTGGTCCATTCGCGGCGGATTAAGAGATGTCCACAATTATTTTTATAGATAGTGACTCCATAAAGCGAAAAATATTTTTACATTCAATTTATAACAACACGCAAATTCAATAATAGAATTGGTTTTGATAAATAAAAGTTCTATATTTCATATTTTTATATTAAAAAATAATGTAAAATCGGTTTTGATAAATAAAAGTTCAATATTTCATATTTTTATATTAAAAATAATGTATATCAAAATGGGTTTCAAAATAAAAGCTTTATATTCATATTACATATCTAAGAGTTATTGTAACACCTTTGCACTTGAGTTGTGGAAATTGTTAGCGTGCATCTCTTTATCGCAAATTTAGACGGAAAAGTTGTGATGCAGAGTGCTTAGATCAAAGGAAGGACTTGATATATGATGGAGTTGGGGTTCCTTGGGCGCACGTCATGCCAAGGAACGATTCCACAATCAGTTGCTTGACAAAGACGAAACGAAAGGTGGCCACCCCATGAAAGCTTGGGCGCCCAATCGAAGATACAGGTCCGTCAAGCAAGGAAGAGCGCCCAAGATGTGCGACAGACGCTTTGTGAAGTGATTGGGTGAACAGACGAACAAAGGCACAAGTTGGTTGCCCATAACCGAAAGGTGACGAGTCAGACGGGTTAGAGCACATGATTAGAAGGGGTGCGCACCCTTTGGCAAGTCGGCCCGGAAACGAAGAGTTGTGTCGGTTGGCAAGAGCCGCATCGGCCAGAACGGATGCACCCCTTGACCAAGGGAGCACTCTTCTATATATTGGCAAGGTGAAACCAAATGAAGGCAGGTAAGTTGGAGTTGGAGACACTTCTTCATAATCGCAGATTGAGGAGCCAAAGGCAGCGACCAAGGTAGGAGGGCAAGCTCCGCCCAAGGAGCCAAGTAGACCCTTGAGTGTAACTTGAGTTGCCTTGGGGAGGAAGAACCTTAGGTTTGGGAAAGTATTTCTCAAAGGAAGTTGGTGGACAAATTGAACTGTGGTGAAGAAGGAAGGGTCACTCCAATCTAAGGCAAAGAAACAAGCTTTATGAAGACAAAGCATGATGAAGTTTTGTTCAGACCGAGGCAATGAAGGAAGGGTGCCCAAGGGTAGCTCGTTGAAGTAGAGTTGTGATGTTTTCACAACAGGTTCTTCTAATGAGAGAAATCTCCTTGTAACTCTTTCTTTGTGTGTGGCATGAGTTGAGATCAATGCACGATTGTTCTGTATTAAGATTTTGGGTGTTAGGCCGGTTTGGTTGCCCACTTGCACATTCGTTTTTTATACTATGGATGCATGATGTTCCTTACTTGTTATTTGGCTAAGTATAAGAAACACGCACATAACAATTAACTAATAAATGAAACGAAGTTAAGTAAGACAATATGGTTTTTCCATCGAGCGAAAGATGTCAGTGTCGCATGAGAGTCGGGGAACGTTGGCTAGCATACTTCGTGCAAAGTTGCACTTTTGGAAATAGGGTGACTTGATGAACGACAAATGTGGGGATTGCGCATTCGTATGAAAACAACCAACAATGGAGATAAAATGATGGGTGGAAACTAAGTTGGGAGTATGGGAGAGTTTGTGACCTAGAAAATATTGAAATGTGCGATCTTGCACTGTTTCATGAAGTGGATGGGACGAGTTCATGTAGACAAGCGGTTAGTGGAGCAACAATTCGTGTGTGCGATCAAGAGGCCTTCACGCCAGTTTGTTTAGTCTGTTTGGGATGATGTGAACATAACTTGAACATAACACTTGCATGAATCTTATGAAATAAGAGTTTGAAGACTTGATCATAGTTCATGGTGGTGTCGAGGTGTATGAGTGCCTTAGGCACATTGGTTGAGTCATGAGGTGACTTGATCATCGCAGCAGAGGTCCAAATGAAGAAGTGTTTTGGTAGATAAAAGACAATTCATTCTAAGAGGTGGACGGAGGAAGCAATTGACCAAGGAGACTGATGACAAAAAACCGAGATGGGTCAGAATGCAGACGGGGTGGATTTGGTGATGTGCTCCTTCTCATGGTATGGGACATGGGATAGGCAGGGTGTTCTCAGGATGCTTATGGATGATGATACAACTCAGAGATCTAAGGATCATTGGTTGGAGTTAACATAAGAATTGGTTCAAATGTGTTTTTGCATGGAAGTCTTTGGGTGACTCGTTCCACTTGGATTCGTTTGGATAGTACATTGAGACATCTTTAAAGGATGTTGTGGATTTATGTAGATTGAAGGATCACACAAACAGAAGGAAACAAAGAACAAATGAAGAGTAGTGTGGAGGTGATTGTTGGATGTGCGAGACTTCTTCACTTGGAGAATTTAGTGGATAGGTGACGAAGACAATGGGAGGTTGATCGATGAAGCTATGCTCATACTTGACTTGGGCAGACTTGTTAATGAAAACCAGGGTGCCATGAAGGGCATGGTTGCAGCAACGATGAGACATTCCTAGGCATCCTACAGTTTGTGGGATGGGTAAAGAGAGTGAATTCGGTTGGTCGCATGGGTGGTAGATGTGCGGTGATCTCCTTGAAGTTTTGAAGATATTGGACATGAGATAGGCTGAGTTCAATGATGTAGGAAGGGACAACATATTTCACGCCAAGATTGATGAATTTAACAAAGGAAGACTTCATTTTGGGGTAACATCACAACAAGGAGGGGCAAGGAGGTTTTTCCTTAGTGAGTTTTTGTATGAACGAGTTGAGTTGCAGACGAGAGGATATCAACTCTACTTGGAGGTGTGCCATCGTGCACGTGATATGATGGTTGGACTAGCTAGCTAACTTATTTGGCACTTGGACGAGCTAGTGCGTAGTGACATGGCGAAGGGGTCAGACTTTGGGAGCACAACGATTCATTTGTGAAACACTTGGTTGTTGCAGAAGAACTTCATGATGGTGTTGGATCAAGACAACAATGAAGGGGAAAGAGAAATATTGCCTTGGTGTTTTTGGATTGAGCAGATGATGTACGATGGAAAGAAATGACTATGAACAGTGTGGCAAAGTACACTTTCACAGATTCAGCACGAAGTTAGATTGGCTACCCAACTTGTTCAAGATGTGGAGGCATGCAATGTGCAAAGACATGATGAGATAGTTGGAGTATGGGCGCAGTAGTTCAACATGGGTTCAAAACTTAGACATTTTTTAGTCTCATTGAGGTTGTGACGGAGGTTGCAATCGCAATAGGGTAGAGAGCAATCATCACGAAAATGAAGGCAACTTGGACTACATTGGAGACAAAGTTGGGGAGAGGCAGTGTGGATGCACTTCGACTTTGGGCAGTGAGGATAGTTGCATGATGTTGTGAATGATTGCAGGTGTAGTGGAAAGTTGGGGTTTCACTGGAAACTTGAAATTTTCACTCAGTTTGAATTTGGGCTTTCTATTTCGGCATGAAACTTGGGGTTTCCAGTAGCAACAGCGATGGAGGTATGAATTTGGTAAGAGTCGAAGATTGCAAATTTTGGACGTTGTCGAGACAACAAAACTTCGAGTGGGGGAGGGTGTAACACCTCCGCACTTGAATTGTGAATCGAATGCATCTGCCCCTCCACCACAGACTTAGACGGATGAGCTATGATGGAGAGCGCTCAGTTCAAACGAAGGACTTGATATATTATGGAGTTGTGTTCATTGGATGCATCTGCCCCTCCACCACAGACTTAGACGGATGAGCTATGATGGAGAGCGCTCAGTTCAAACGAAGGACTTGATATATTATGGAGTTGTGTTCATTGGGCATATGTTGTGCCAAGGAGTGACTCTACAATCAATTTCTTGACAAAGACGAAATGAAAGGTGGGCGACCCATGGAAGCTTGGGTGCCCAACCGAAGAGACAGGTTGACCAAGCAAGGAAGAGTGCCCAAGACATGTGGTAGACGCTTTGCGAAATGATTGGGTGAATGGATGGAAAAAGGCACAAGTTGGGAACCCATAACCGAAAGGTGGTGAGTTGGTTGGGTTAGAGCACGCGCTTGGAAGGGGTGTGCACCCTTTGGAAATTCAGCCCAAAAATGAAGAGTTGCATCGGTTGGCAAGAGTCGTGTCGGTTGGAACAGACATGCCCCTTGACCAAAGGAGCGCTCTTCTATATACTGGAAAGGTGAAACCAAATGAAGGAAAACAAGTTATATTTGGAGACACTTCTTCATAATCGCAGATTGAGGATTTTGAGGCAATGACCAAGGAAGGAGGGCGAGATACCCCCAAGGAGCCAAGTAGACCCTTGAGAGTAAGTTGAGTTGCCTTGGGGAGGAAGAATGACAGGTTTGGGAAAGACTTTCTCAAAGGAAGTTGGTGGAAAAATTGAACTATGGTGAAGAAGGAAGGGTCACTCCAATATGAGGCAAAGCAACAAGATTTACGAAGAAAAATCATGATGAAGTTTGTTCAAACTGAGGTAATAAAGGAAGGGCACCCAAGGGAAGCTTCTTGAAGTAGAGCTATGATTTTTTCGCAACAGGTTCTTGTAATGAGCGAAAGATCCTTATAACTCTTTATTTTTGTGTGGCACAAGTTGATCTCGGGTCACTATTGTTCTGTATTAAGGTTTTGGGTGTTAGGTTGGTTTTGTTTCCCACTTGCACATTCGTTTGTTATACTGTGGATGCATGATGTTCCTTAGTTTTTATTTGGCTAAGTATAAGAAACACACACATAACAGTTAACTAATAAACAAAATTGTTGGGTTGTTATATCCTTTGCAGTGAAAGTCTAGTTAAGGTGAATCGTCTAATGGTTGAGGTCGAGGTAGATTGACAACATTGACAACAGGTCGAAGTCGCGGTAGATCAAAAGCAAGTCAAAGGTTGAGGAAGTTGACCGAGTAAAGTAGAACTCAAAGATATCGATGACAATTCAATCGACAAGAGGTCGAAGTGCAAGCGTGAGACGATCAACTAGAGACTAAATGAATGTCGACTGGTAGTCTAATGGTAAACCCGACTTGTAGTCAACTGTAACAGAATCTCAGGATTTGTGGGATTTGTAGCCAATGATATGCATGGATCTGTAACCATTTTTGGGCATCGATATTTAGGTTTTTTCCTGTTGTAAAGCCTATAAAGATGTGTGTTGTAAGGCCATAAAGGTTGTTTTTTTAGGTGATCATAGAATGCACATTTGGAGGTTAATGCATGTGTAAGTGTAGGTTGGTGGTCATGCATATGTAAGCTGATTTGGCTACAGGTTTGTTCTTTCCTATGCAAGAGGGTATGATTTCGATTTTGTATTAGGTGTGGACCAAGGTTAGACATGTAACCTTTTATTCTGATTGAATAAGACAACAAGAGAGCATAATGCTCAAATAAATGTTGGTTTTCCCAATTAAGGGTTTCTAGGGTAAAATCTCAGTGTATTATGTGATTTCTTGTGTGATTTTCTTTCTTGATTAAATTATTTTTCTCTTCTGCTAGGATTAGTGTGGAAGTGTCCTACATTTCTTGACATGTGGTATCATAGCTTAGGTCTTCCCTGACAAGTGAGTTATCAGAGCGATGTAATTCTTTAGCAAGTATATCATATCTTGATCTGCAAATCTTGAATCTAAGAACTAAACCCTAGGTATAGTAAGAGTTGTAAGTCATAATGTTTTTTAAAGATCGCGGTAAAGAATAGCGAGAAGTTCCATAATAAAGATAGAAAGATTCAATGGCCAAAATTTTGAGCTGTGGAAGCTTAAAATGGAAGATATTCTTGTGGATCGAGAACAATGGACAACAATCTATCCAGGTACCTAGCCGACAGGAATGTTGATGGAAGAATGGGAGAAACTTGAAAGAAAAGCAAGAAGTATGATACGACTTTGTCTTGCAGATTCAGTGTTGTTGAATGTCTCGGGTGAATATTCAGCCAATAAACTATGGGACAAGATAGGAAGCTTATACTAGTCGAAATATCTGGTAAATAAGTTGTTTCTTAGAAATAAACTATATCTTATGAGGATGAGTTATGACAGTTCGGTGACTGGGCATTTAAATGCATTTAACACCATGTTAAGCCAATTATCGTCTGTGGATATAAATATCACTGATGAGGAGAAGTGTATCATTCTATTATGTTCTTTTTCAGAGTCCTGGGATATCTTAGTCATGGCTATTGGGAGTAATACAACCACACTAGCGCTAGAGGACGTGGTTGTTTCTCTATTGTCGGAAGAAATGAGAAAAATAACATGGAAGGATCGGCCATAGATTCTCTGGTAGCGAGAGGTCGATTGATAGACATAGATAAAGGAAGATCCTCCACTAGAAAGTTCAAGTCAAAGGGTAGATCTAAATCCCTGGTTCAATTGGTGCGAAGATGCTGGAAATGCAGTAAAGATGAGAATTATAAAAAGAACTGTAAGTTGAAGGAAACATAAGTGAGTGCTAGATCCAACGAGAAGCAATCGACTGAGAGAATGACTACCTCAGAGAAGGGAGGTGATGTGTACCTGGCGTCGACCAGTACACCATTTGATCAAGATGTTTGGTTGATCGAATCAGGAGAATCATATCATATGACACCACATAAGGAATGGTTCTGTGAATATGAAAAATATGATGGGGGCGATTTGTTCTTGGGGGATGACTTGAAAACCAGAATTGTCGGAAGGGGAAGATTCTGATTGACACTACAGGATCAGAGGAAAAAAACCCTTCCAAGTGTGATACACATTTCAGCTTTCTCAAGAAACCTAATATCTGTCAGTAAGATGAGTGATGTAGGTGTTAATACTCTGTTTCAGAAGGATTCATGTAAGATAGTCAAAGGTGTGATGGTATTAATGAAAGGCATTTGGATTGGTACCTTGTACAAGTTGTTAGGGAATGTCAACTCTATTGGATGCAACAACATCGTTTCTCCTGAAATCGACTCGACTCGATGTCGACACAACTCAACTCAACTCAATCCAAGTTGGTTCAAACCAACTTGACAAGACATGATGAACTCGACTCGACCAGGTTATGGCTCGATAGGATGGGTCGAGTTCATCATAGTGATGTGTTTGGCCTGGTTACAGTTCCTTCACTTGGTGGATCCCTATATTATGTCTCCTTCATACATTCTCTGGTAGAAAGTTCAAGTCAAAGGGTAGATCTAAATGCCTGTTTCAATTGGTGCGAAGATGATGGAAATGAAATAAAGCTTGGAATTATAAAAAGTACTGAAAGTCTAAGGAAATATAAGTCAGTGTTGGATCCGACGAGAAGCAGTCCACTGAGAGAAAGACGAACTTAGAGAAGGGAGGTGATGTGTACTTGGTGTCGACCAATACACAGTTGGATCAAGATGTTTGGTTGATCGACTCAGGAGAATCCTATCATATGACACCACATCAAGAATGGTTCTATGAATATGACCAATATGATGGGTGTGATATCCTCTTGGTGGCTGACTCAACAACCAGAATTATTGGACAGGAAAGATTTTGACTAACACTGGAAGATGAGAGGAAAATAACCCTTCTAGGTGTGATTCACATTCCGAGTTTGGAAAGAAACCTAATATTTGTTAGTAAGATGAGTGATGCAAGTGTGCATACTCTGTTTCAGAGGGATTCATGTAAGATGGTCAAAGGTGCGATGGTATTAATGAAAGGAGTTTGTATTGGTACCCTGTACAAGTTGTTAGGGAATGTCAACTCGACTGGATGCAAAAACATCGTTGCTCCTGAAATTGAGTTGACTCAATGTCGACACAACTCGACTCGACTCGAGCCAAGTTGTTTCAAACTGACTCGACAAGACATGATGAACTCGACCCGACCAGGTAGTGCACGAGAGGATGGGTCACATTAGAGAAAAACGACTTCTATCTATGCAAAGCAAAGGTATGGTTGAAGGTTTTCCTGAATGTGGTTTAGAAGTAGACTTTTGTGAACATTGTATATATGGGAAACAAATTCAGGTGAGGTTCCCATCTGGAGTGACAAGGGAAAATGGGATACTGGAAATGGTGCATAATGATGTGTTTGGACCATTTATAGTGCCTTCACTTGGTGGATCCATATATTATGTCTCCTTCATAGATGATTTATCCATGAAGACATGGATATATTTCATGAGAAAGAAATCATAGGTTTTCAAGAGATTTAAGGAGTTTAAAGCTCTTGTGGAAAGCCAGACATAGAAGAGGATTAAAGGGTTGAGGGTTGACAATGGTGGTGAATTATGTGGAAAGGAATTTGATCAGTTCTGTAAGCAGTTTGGCATAGAACGTCAAAATACCACACCATATACCCCACAAAAAAATGGAGTTGCCGAGAGAATGAACATAACATTGATGGACAAGGAAAGGATCATGCTCAGTGTTGTTGGGCTCGCACAAGAATTCTGGGTGGAGGCTGTCGAGACTGCAAGATATCTGGTGAATATGTCTCCTTCGTCGGCGCTAGTCGACACAACTCCAAATAAGGTATTTTTGGGTAAGAATCATTTGGTATAACATCTCAAAGTGTTTGGTTGAGATGCATTTGTGCATGTTCCCAAGGAAAAGAGGAGCAAGCTAGACAAGAAGGAAGTCAAATTTATTTTCATCAGATACAAAGAAGGTGTTAGCACTAGAAGTTAACTTCAGCTTGCATTGAAGGTAATCCCAGTACCCATCATTTTATATGTCACAGGTTGGTTTTAAATAGGTCAAATGGGAACAGACTCAATGATAATAACGTTGTAACTCAGAAATATGGACTAGCGTGCATAAACAATTGAAGTCTAGAATCAACTTGAGTCAGTAAGTTGGAGTAAGGGTGAATAGAGGGAAGACTTTGGTGAGGAGGGTGTAGAGGTCTGATGTGGACATTAGATCTTCTAGCAGCCTAAGGAGGAAAAATTTAAATGCAAGATCCTCTTGAATTCAAATCTCAAAGAAACTAAAATAAATTATAACACCACTATAATATAACATTTATCATAATACAGTCATAACAATCCATGTGAATTAGTCAATCATGAACTCTCTCAGTATTAGAGAAAAATAAGTTGGAGTGAGAAAGCTGACTTAGATTAACCAAGATGTCTCAAAAATAAATACATAATCAGAGAAGCAGTGTTCTCAATCAAAATATTACAATAACAGGGAGCCTAGCTCAATCATTCGACCTTAACAAAATATCAAAACTGCCTATATATACTAAAATGTTGCAACCACCAGGAATGTGATCATATCACTACCTTCAAAGCCTTCAGTTGGTGCCCACTCTGTCAGGCTGTACAGACTATTTTCTGTTGTTAGGTGTGAGATCTTCCGTCTAGACCTTCTCTGTCTTTCCATTTATGTGCTAAGACGAGGTCTCAACCACCGCTCTCATTCTTAGTAACTGCCTTCATCGGGATTAGGACTGGGCCTCACACCCATAACTATTCTCAGACGGTGCCAATGACTTCTACGAGTCCATCCTGATGCCTCAAGGACATGAATGGTCTTTTTCTATGACCAATGCGAGCTCTGCAGGTGGCAGTCTGATAGTGTATGCGCAAGGGTGATGTGGAGCGAGGTGCTTGGCGAAAACTCACATGCCCCAACGAGTGAGCGAAGGCCATGCACTACTCTTGGATAGGAATTTATATGAGCATGTGATTGTGGGGCCACTCAAAGGTGGTTTGGATTTAGACCAATTTTGGGCTCACAATCCATCTCCCTTCTCCATGTATCGCTCCTGACTTACCATGGTTTCAATTGCAGGACCACTCAAGAAAATTATCGCCCGAGCA
>CBVK0101089239.1:0-16020 GCA_900067695.1 Picea abies
ACACGGCTGAAAATAAAAGACCTCTAAATCAGGAAGATAATCAGGCTCCATAACCAACATCACATGCCCCTTTGACTGCCATATCTTCATTTTAAACTTTTCATAATGCATTAGGCTACCAACTATACCCTGTTCCTATCCTTGAGCTGCTCAAAATAAGGAAACAGTTTCCAGCAGTGCCATGATTTTATGCTCAAACTATGGAGAGATGTTTCCAACTATTGTTGAATCAAACAAATAAATAAATTCAGGTGACCTTGCATTCGAATTATGAAAAATTAATCCCAGTGCCTCATGTAGCTGCACTGTAATAGGTTCCAAGCACTTTGTGATGCTTAGCACAATATGTGTAGCATCCTCCACTGAAAAAATTGTAGATGGTGGACACATAGCCACTTCTCGTTGAAATGTATGGTACCCTACCATGATCAACAATGCATCAATATTGCATGGATATTTAAAATCAGTCCCAAGTTTTATTTTACTCCAATTTTGTCTTAGATCTGAAACTTATTGAGCAACAGATCCCATTCTCACAAAAAAAGTGTCTTTCAAATTCTCCAAGCTTGGATGGACCCCATCTTGTTTTGAAGTAACTACTTGTGAAGACTACAAGAAAGGAATTTTCACTTTCTGATCTCTACAAGCTTAGTGCTTAATGCTTCTAAGGCACTTAATATCTGACTAGAAGCACCATATACTTCTCTATTGGATGATATAGGTTTGCATATTCTTTCTGTTGGTTTCTTAACTTTTATATCTCAGAATACCTTCTATTTTCAGGATTGGTACTTGGGTGCAAGTATCCTTTCTGCTTTACAGTGGATGTCCTTCATCTTCCAGCTATTTGTTCAACCTCTGCTAATCTATTTGAATGTGAATTTGAAGATCAGTCAGGGGGGAATGCCATATCTCGTAAAATTTAGGCTACAAGAATTGGGGACGTGTGGTTGATATCATGGGATGTAAATTCCACGGGCCTTGGGGAACGCTTGGGAGGAGACCAAAATGGTGCACCTCTGTTTATGGTTGCATTCTTAGGGAGTTTGAAAGTAATTTGTTTCAAACGATTTGAAAAATATTCCTCAAACTTATTCTAGCCCAAGAAATGTGACCTTCAAATGTTAAGCATCTCTCTGAAACCAAACAATCCACAATAGATTCTAGAATTTTTCGGGCCTGAGTATCCCCTGCAGATAGTGGTGAATATTCTGTGGAAATGAGTGAAGCATGCACATGGGTGTTTTCTTTTCCGAGGAATCTCTTGATGCTTACATAATTCCATTCCTTATTTTCTCCTGGACCATGCAGAATGAAAATAGTTGTGCTCTTGGATGATGCCCCAACACCAACAAAAATATAAAGATATGCAACTGATGTATGGATTCTATAGACAAGAAAGGTTTATTTCTCTCCACGGTATTATCTTTCAAAACCCCCGGATGATAGTAGTCGTATGCTATGGGATCCAAGAAATAAAAAATTTCTTTTAGAATGGATCACGGCCTCAAAAGAAGTTTTTTGACACCTGTAGTAGATCTGAACACCGAAAATTTGGCATCTCCACAATTATACAACCAAGAATATAACCAAGGAATAGGCAGCACGAAAAAAAAAATAACCACAAGTCATTCATCATTTGACTGTGGCTTGTGCGTTTTAGCTCCAGAACTGAGAGTGGAAAAACCGACCAAGGATGGTGAGGATGACCTAGCACCAAAACCCATGTGATTTCTCTTAGCATCTATCAATAAAAATATGGGTAAGCTTGATATTTGTGAAAAATTATGACAACTGGTATTGAATTTACTACATTTTTGTTTTGTTTCACAGTCAAGCAATATCCCACATGCACTGGGTTAAAGTCCTTATAAGTGTTTATATACGCCAATTTTCACATGGAAAATTGACGAAGTGAGACTAAGGCCACACACTTGTGTTTGGATCTGGCGTTGTTTTGTCTATTTTTTCGTGACTTGTGGTCGAATGATGTTGTGTGCTAAACAAGCTCGGGTTGTCTATTTTTTCGTGACTTGTGGTCGAATGATGTTGTGTGCTAAACAAGCTCGGGGACTCGGAGCTAGACTTGTGGACTATAATTTTTAATGAAAATTTGTAGAGATTTTCAAAAATCCCTACAAAGGCCTGAGAAAACCAATTTTGCTTTAAAAGGCCAAATTTGACTAAATTTTTTTCCATATATAACATTTTCCATGCAAAGCCTCTCATTATACCTTTTTGCCCAAAATGCATAACATTTTTTTTTTCCCCCAAAGCACCTTCACATTTTCACTATGCGCCACAAGCAATCTGCATTATGCCCAAAATAGATATCAGACAGAATATTGATTTCCCTATAAATTATAGGGTCCTAACATAGGCTCCACCTGGGGATGGCAGTTCAACATGAGGTGTCAAGAATCTTAGGAACTCTGAGTGTGTAGACTTGCGGTCTCCATTGGGTTGTTCCCGAACTACAACCTGAAACCTGTGACTGTTTCTTGTACCTGTTCCAAACCGGAGAGATACCAACCAAACTGAAAATAAAACTATGCAAAAACTGAATTGAAAGAAGTGTTCATCCTGTTGAGATTATTGGCACACTCCTACCTACTCTAATCTACTCACAATTTTGATGTTCTAAATGATACAATAATGCCAATGCAATCAATCAAGAAACTGCTTATATATATTGACTTCTTGACTGTTTCTTAAAAACATTAGAGAAACAACTTGACCTTCTGTCCCGAAAACCCAAGGTTTACAATGTAATGGAGACTGTAGATGGATGTGTACAATGGAAATGGAAATATTCTTCATATAATCAGCTACATGATCTATAAATTCATAACTTATTGATATACCTTTTAAGTTCTCAATGACAAGTTGATCCTGGATGACTTTTTTTATTTCTTCGTCAAGGTTGATCCTTGATTCCAGCTCTTCACTCTCAGGCTCATAACCATACTCTTGCTCTATCTACAAGTCAAATGGTATAACAATTTCCTCTCTTTTTGGAGGAGGGATACTTTCCAAGAATTGTTTAGGATCTTGGAAATCATATGATTCAATTTGAAAATCAAAACCATTTTATAATCTTTCGGAAACTAAACCAAGAAAACAAATTTTACCTTCAAGTGTGAGTCGGATGGATTTCAAACAAAGAAATACTGACGTTGAGAAATTCTCATCAATCTGAAATTCTACTAACTCATCCCTCAAAGTTTGTAACATTTCACCAAATAAAGGGTTTGCCACATACCCTGTCATCTTGGATCACCATCAATGCTCTGAAATCTGGATTCTTTGGCAGTGAAGTCGCTCTAAAATTTGAAGCTTGGGATCTTGAACAATGAAGTCGCCAGGTGAATGGTACAACCTTCTTGTGTTTGGCTTATGTTCACCATCAGAAGTCAAATCTGAACTTGATATAATTTCCTGGAGAACCTGAAAACTCGTTCCCCAGTGGAGTCGTCACTCTGTTATCACTCTGTAATTTCCCCAAGCCTGTGGAGGTAGTCACAGAGGTAACATCAAAACCACTTCGAGTCAAGGATATAGCCCTCCAATACTCCAAGAGGGATCTCTCTGTATTATTTATCTTTGTTTGGGTTGGATATTAGGCTAGTTATGATAGATTTGGGTTTGGTTTTTAAATGTTTGGTTGGAACAACACGGGAAAGACATTGGGCAATGGAGTCAAAGAGACCAAGGTGATAAATTTGCAGAAGTATCAATCTAAAGTGAAACAGGGCAAGGTAGACATACTACTAGATCCGGTAAATTTGAATGAAGTGAAATAGAAGAAAAGAGAAAGGATCAATTTAGGAACAAAGCAATGAAGAATTCTTCCCCTAAATATCAAAAGAAAACATGTATATTATCCACAATAGGAATCAGAGTGTATCTTTCAACAAATTATGTTCTTAAAACTTCTGCAAAATAATAATGAAAGGAAAAACATATGGAAACAAAGAAAACAATTTACAAAAGAAACACTTCACCAATAGTTATGGCACGTGAATCCTGAAACCACTGATCTTGTACCCCTGCAGATTTGAAAGAAAAGAGGCTCTGTGAGCTCATTACAATAATGGGAAAGTATTCCTTCAACAGGTTCCAACCCCTAACCTCTTACAAGTCATGACTTAAATATGCCAATAAACTTCACTAACTATCCTAGCTTTAGGAAATAAAACCTTATCATGCATTACAAATTAAAGATAGCATTGAAAACTACTACATAAAATAACTCGTGTGATTAAAACAAATTGCTTGACAAGGGTTCCCAATCTGATCTTCCATGGATCCTTTACTGCTAGGTGTTTCCCACTTGGTTGAAATGTGTCTCGAGCTACTTGAAAGTTGTTGAAGTTTTATTTCAAACAAATCTGGAATTTCTCTTTTCATTGACTAACTACCACCTAGTTGTCATTTTCTCTTTGAACTCTCCATTTTCTGCCTTGATATCTGCAGGAAATTTGGTGATATAAAACCAATTATCTACCAACTGTGCCAAATGTGTCTTTGATTAAATGAAACTATATGTCCACTTATCCTCTAACTTCCTGAGAGGTGCCTCAAATGCATTACATTTATGGATCTGCCTGAAATGCTCTGGCTGAATTGGTGCCTAAAATGTGTAACTAACTGATTCACATGCCCCTTTGACTGCCATCTCTTCATTTTCAACTTTTGATAATGCATTAGGCTGCCAATTATACCCTATTCCTATCCTCGAGCTGCTCAAAATAAGGAAAACATTTCCAGCAGTGCCATGATTTTATGCTCAAACTATGGAGAGATGTTTCCAACTGTTGTTGAATCAAACAAAGAAATAAATCCAGGTGACCTTGCATTCGAATTAATGAAAACTTAATCCTAGTGCCTCATGCAGATGCAATGTAATAGGTTCCAAGCACTTTGTGATTCTTAGCACAATATGTGTAGCTTCCTCCACTGAAAACATTGTAGATGGTGAACACATATCCACTTCTCGTTGAAATGTATGGTACCCTGCCATGATCAACAGTGCATCAATATTGCATAGAAATTTAAAATCAATCCCAAGTTTCATTTTACTCCAATTTTGTCTTATATATGAAACTTATTGAGCAGCAGATCCCATTCTCACAAATAAAGTGTCTTTCGGATTCTCCAAGATTTGATGGAGCTCATCTTGTTTTGAAGTAACTGCTTGTGAAGACTGCAAGAAAGGAATTTTCACTTTATGATCTCTACAAGCTTAGTGCTTAATGCTTCTAAGGCGCTTAATATCTGACTAGAAGCACCATATACTTCTCTATTGGATGATATAGGTTTGCAAATTATTTCTATTGGTTTCTTAACTTTTCTATCTCAGAATACTTTCTATTTTCACGATCGGGACTTGGGTGCAAGTATCCTTTCTACTTTACAGTGGATGTCCTTCATCTTCCAGCTATTTGTTCAACCTCTGCTAATCTCTTTGAATGTGAATTTGAAGCTCAGTCGGGAGGGAATGACATAGCTCGTAAAATTTAGGCTACAAGAATTAGGGAGGTGTGGTTGGTATCATGGGATGTAAATTCCACGGGCCTTGGGGAACGCTTGGGAGGAGACCAAAATGGTGCACCTTTGTTTATGGTTGCATTCTTAGGGAGGTTGAAAGTAAGTTGTTTCACATGATTTGAAAAATATTCCTCAAACTTATTCTAGCCCAAGAAATGAAACCTTCAAATGCTAAGCATCTCTCTGAAACCAAACAATCTACAATAGATTCCAGAAGTTATCAGACATGAGTATCCCCTGCAAACAGTGGTGAATATTATGTGGAAATGAGTGAAGCATGCACATGGGTTCTTGATTTTCTAAGGGATATCTTGATGCTTACGTAATTCCATTCCTTATTTTCTCCCTGGACCACGCAGAATGAAAATAGTTGTGCTCTTGGATGATGCCCCAATACCAGCAAAAATATAAAGATATGCAACTGATGCATGGATTTTGTAGACAAGAAAGGTTTTTTTCCCTCCCACGATAGGATCTTTCAGAACCCCTGGATGATAGTAGTCATATGCTATGGGATCCAAGAAATAAAAAATTTCTTTTAGAATGGATCGCGACCTCAAAAGAAGTTTTTCGACACCTGTAGCAGATTTGAACACCAGAAATTTGGCATTTCCACAATTATACAAACAAGAATAGAACCAAGGAATAGGCAGCACGAAAAAAAAAAAGAACCACAAGACATTCATCATTTGACTGTGGCTTGTGCGTTTTATCTCCAGAACTGAGAGTGGAAAAACCGACCAAGGATGGTGAGGATGAGCTAGCACCAAAACCCGTGCGATCGCTCTTAGCATCTGTCAATAAAAATATGGGTAAGCTTGACATCTGTGCAAAATTCTGATAGCTGGTATTGAATTTACTGCGTTTTTGCTTTGTTTCACAGTCATGTAATATCCCACATGCACCGGGTTAAAGTGCTTATAAGTGTTTATATGCCTCGATGTTCACATAACATATTGACGAAGTGAGCCCAAAGGTTACACACTTGTGTTTAGATCTATTGTTTGGGTGCTAGCTTGTATGTTGTTTCTTGACTTGTGCTCGAATGAGCTTGTGTGCTAAACAAGCTCGGGGGCTCGAAGCTAGGCCTGCGAGCTAAAATTTGTAGAGATTTTCAAAAATCCTTACAAAGGCCCGAGAAAGCAAATTTTGGTTTAAAAGGCCAAAACCTTTTCCATATAAATCCCCTCATTATACCTTTTTCCCCAAAATGCATAACATTTTATTTTTTTCCCCCAAAGCACCTTTACATTTTCACTATGCACCACGAGCAATTTGCATTATGCCTTAAATAGATATCAACCAGAATATTGATTTCCCTATAAATTATAGGGTCTTAATAGACTTCACATAGCGAGTGCATATACTCTTGATGATTCCATTGGAGGTATTGAGGCCGAGAATGCCAGAATGAAGGACTGGTTCAAGGAATTGGAAGAAGCTTCGATTCATATGCCATTGCTTGCCAATCCTTTGGCAATAGCCATGCCTGCCACCCCTGCAATCAAGTTAAAAGGATCCTCCAGCCTCCTCGCATTGTGTAGAGGATATGTGGATAATAATATCAAGAAAAGAATGGAACTGATTACTGAGGCGTGGGAATAGCCATGCTTGCCACCCCTGCAATCAAGTTAAAAGGATCCTCCAGCCTCCTCGCATTGTGTAGAGGATATGTGGATAATAATATCAAGAAAAGAATGGAACTGATTACTGAGGCGTGGGAAACATCACAAACCATGACTTCCCTTGGAACAAGGGAACATAATTTTCTCGAACATTTGCAGGAGTTAAAATATGAAGAACATTTCTATTTAGACACGGTCCTTCATTTTGGCACCATTGTCAACAACATGACAGAAACGAGAAGAAGACAACAAGATCTCCCATCCAAAAACCATATCGGTCAATTAAATGCATGTTGGAAAGAAAAAATGAAGAACCTGCATCTCATTGTCCATTCATGTGAACAAGCCATATCAAAGAAAGAAAAATTATTCACAAAGCTAACTAAAATAAACTTAGCTGGAAGGACGCTCCTCAGCAGACCGGCATGTTGGAAAGATAAAGTGAAGAACCTACATCTCATTGTCCATTCATGTGAACAAGCCATATCAAAGAAAGAAAAATTATTCACAAAGCTAACTAGAATAAACTTAGCTGGAAGGACCAACGACTTCCAAGACCCCAACTTAATCGTCAAATCCTTGCCCTTAACTAAGCAAGCCTTCGATAAACAGGTTGATATTTTTAAGTCTTTGTCTTTGGAAAAGTTTTACAGCATCCTAGAAGATGGTCAAGATGACGTTGACAACTGGCTAGTCGACTATTCGGTACAGAATGAGGAAATTGACCAGGCTCTGCGTAATCTTTCTATCGACTTTAGGGAATTAGAAAATGAACTTTTCAACATAAAAATCCAGAATGAGATCAACATCGCCCCAATGAAAAGCTACATTGAAGAATGGCTCGAAAGGGAATTGAAGCAGGTCGTCGACGAAAGGAAACAGGCAGTTACCACGATTCCAGTAGTCGTCGACGACATCAATGAAAGGGAATCAACAAGCAAATAGAAAAATGGGTCACATGTACCATCATTGTAAGTCTATACTGATCACATCCTGCTTTTTTTATCAACCCAGTTATTCCACTTTTTTAAATAGAAATGTCTAGATAAAGACTAATACCTTTCAATTTATTATTTTCAGGTATTACACTCTATCGTCACCCACTTCTTCTTTCTACAGTCCTATTTCTTGTACATATTTCTCTTATGGCCCGCGGCAACCCCAATCCCAGTCTATATGACAAATGCATTTAAATTTCCAGGAATATGTTTATATACTTTCAAAAAATAAATGGAACTCTAGAGGCCACGTGTCATTTATTGTATGGATACCACATGTGCTTCATGTTGCTTGACACATCTCTGTTCAAGTTTTCATCTGCCTCCACTACAGTTTCCCATTCCTGTGCATTTATTCCCAATTCAACCTGACAGGGATTGCGCTGCCACGTAACACGTTCTACTTTACACTTCATAAAATCAAAATCTGAAGAAGAAAAAACCATCAACCTACAGGCGGAAAAATACACCAATGTTTGTCTGTCAACCAATGATTCAACCTGTATAGCATATTAGGTATTCAAATATAAGCGATAAGTCTTGGTTTTATTTATTCTCATCCATTAGGTTCTAATTATTGTTGTTGAAACCATGCTAAGAAAGAAAGTAAAGTATGTCCAACCTGCCAAGTGTTACTAGTCTTGTTTTATTTATTCTCATCCATTAGGTTCTAATTATTGTTGTTGAAACCATGCTAAGAAAGAAAGTAAAGTATGTCCAACCTGCCAAGTGTTACTAGTCTTATGACTCCTCTACTTTGCATAATTCTCTTTCTGATTTTTCTAAGGTGTATGCTAGACAATTTGAATTTAGAGACCTTTTATGTGATTTATTTAACCTTGTGACCACCAATGAGAAACCAAATGCCATAAAAATAGTCTTAATATTGGTAAAGGTAATAGACGACCTTGGGAGGAAATTTTGGCCAAGGTCATGGTGCACCTTGTTTTCCTTTTTGATAAATTTATTGATTTATATGAAAAGACTTATGATCTTGACTCTAGGTCTGTCATTTGTTTAGTCACTTTTAGAATGCCATTTTCATCTCCACCTCAATGATTCGAAAATTATTTCGTCTTCTGTCATCCTCCAACAAAAAAATCAACACATACGACCTAAAGTGGAAAAGGGGATTATTTCCTTGTTTCATAAATAAAAAAAGGAATATCTTGACTACCAAACCCCCCTATTCTTCTAAGGTTTTCAACAAATTGGGGAAGGATCTCATCACTATTATATTAATATTTTTGGGAAAGGACAATGATTTGCATGCCTTCATGCACACCTTGTTCGTCTTTGGGAAAGGACAATGATTTGCATGCCTTCATGCACACCTTGTTCGTCATGGATATGAGGTTGTCTACCCGAGGGTTGTCCATTATTTTGAAATATACCAAATTTCTCTTTGAGGTCATGCATGATAAATTACCCAATGTTCATCTTCAAGAAATTTTAGGTATCAATCATACCTCTTGTACTTGTTAAGAATTGGTCAACACACATATTTTCAACACTTGAAGTTGGACAAATGGGGATACGATGGAAAGGAGAAAATGGTAATTGAATGGCCACATCTAGTTCATAAGTCAGACATGAAAGGATATAAGATTTTATTGATAAATTGATGTGATCAACTTTTAGGGTCATTATAAGACAGGATCCCCTAGGGATCTTGGAAGAATGCAAAGAAAAGATGAGATTAACCCCACAAGTCAAATTGGGGACTGGTATCTTTATGAAGACCACACTATGTTGAAGACATATGTATTTGAGGGTATCCCTTTCAAATTTCATGTGTTAATGGGCCCTCATATTTTTTTTATAGAATATTTACCATCGATGTCTATTGTGGATGAGTCAGACTTTTTCCAAAATAAGCAAAGAGCATATATTCCACCACCAAATTCCTTTGCTAATTATTCATTTGTGACTAGAGGAGGGTATTCCTCAGCAAATTTAATTCTATATTTTTATGGTTTTGCTAAGAATAATCCCTAGAGATATGGCCCCTATCATATCATTCAAAAATCAACACAAAGGTTACACATGGGAATGCATAGTATTATAATGAAGAGAGGCTCAAAACTCAAAAGTTGGCCAATTTGGAATTGTGTGCTCAAGTGTGGCACAAAGTTTTCTATTTTTGTTGGAGGAGGCACAAGAAATCGTAAGAGAATAGAAAAAGTTATACCTATAGGTGATCATGTGAAGTTTTCCTAATATTGCATTTCTTGCAAAAGTAAAGGATATTTCCCTCCAAACCTTGCTCAAGTGTTGCCTATGCTCCCCGCCAAAAAGAAAGACAACAGATTGGAGAGGTTGGGTGTTTTCTTATCATAATGCCAAGTATTGGTGGGATATGTGGATGTCCTTGAGGAAACTAGTAGAATCCTATGATAGAATTTTGAAAGATGAAAATCTTGTGAAATTATATGATAAATATCATGGGATTGAAGAATATAGTAATATCATTCTTTATACATTGGATGAAGTGACTACTAGATATTCCCCATCTCTTCTCAAAGAGGGCACAACGACTGAATGTGTGACTCAATCATCAAATAAAACAAAGATGTCATACCCCTTTGTTATCTCCAAGGCTGAGAAAGAGGCCACTTTTGGGAAGGGATTTGAAATGGCCCAAAGGATGGGATAATTCAAGTGTCGGGAGTATTGGAAAACTTGATCAAGAACCATGGATAGAATTGGAAGTAGAAAAGGGACCTAAGGTTCTAGTTCTAGGTGTTAATTTGAAAATATCTTCTCTGTGCCTTAAGATTTATCCTCTCATTTCATGGTCATTCCTACCTCTCAACCAGATAGTTATATATTTTCTACAATGGCAAGGACAAATGATAGAATCAGGAGGTAATGTTAATGGTAATAGTAATGGTAGTTCTACTAGTGAGAAACATTCAAAGCTGCAATCAAAGGAGGGTGATATACAACAAGAGTTTGGTTTTATTTATGCCCCCAATAAATGTGAATGCCAACAAGAAGATTCCACAGTTGATGGTGATCCTCCCCTGTCTAGGGAAGGTGATGGTGACAAGGAAAGAGATAAGGGTAATACAAAATAATGTGAAGAGAGAAAATATAATTATCCCTCTGAAGAAGAGCCTAATCAAAATAAGTCTCATGTTGAAAAACAATTTGAGACTAGCTCAAAGGTTCCTACAGTCCCTATATTTGTAGATACTCAATGTTCATCTACTTTAATTGATTATTTATACTTGTCTCATATTCTTTCTTATTCCTCCTCCACTAAAGATACATCCCAATTGGCTCCCTCTTCTTCCTCTGTAAATCCATTATCTTCCAATATTCCTATTGTACAAATAGCCCATTATTGTTTTATTCCTTGGATTTTATTTATTTAGGCAAGGGAAAAGAGACATTTCTCATGCACCAACTACTCTTTTGTAGATGGGGATACCCACATTTTCTGCTTTGCAATCTGCTTTAGACAAATTTTCTACATTTTTTTTCAATTAGAGTTTATATCAACAATGGAAGAACAAGAACTTATCCACTATAAATCTAGATACTTAGGATTCCACCATGACATTGTCTAACATGAGTATGAGATTAATTGACTCTCCATATCGACTCTCACTCTTAAGGTGGATAAAAATATATTTGAAATGTTAATTGAGGATTTTGATGTAAAAAAAATTAATTTTGATATGCCCACTATTAGACCCAAGGATGGAATTATGTTTGTTAATGAAGGAGTGAAGAATGTATATATTGGATATCTTAGAGCCACTCGATATTTGAGTAGAGCAGAAAAGAAGGTTCTCAATTTCAATGAGCTGAGTATCATAAGGTTGTGAATAAAGCATGAGAAAAGCAAATAAATACCTTGTGGGGCCAATTGGTGGAAGCTTCTACAATGCGTAGTCCTAAGATAATTTAGGATTTATCAAATTTCAAAGATAAAGAAATAAAATAGCTCAAGGCTAAGGTGGCTTACAAGCAAAATAGTGGTGGTCCAATAAAACACTCTGATGTTATTCATTTGATTTCTTTAAGGGGTGTTTTTTACAAGGAGAATTATAAAATGGTTGATGAATAGGAAAGGTTGAAAGCCTAATTGGAAAAATTTAAAGTACAACAAAGTTCCTCAACCTCCAAAATCCAAATAATGAGGTTGCCAACTCGAAGGAACATATCTGGGACATGCAGTGGAATTTAAGAGAGGCCCATAATATAATTGGTTCCTCCAGTCCTATCCAAATAATAAAAATTTCTACTAGAGAATATATCGAGGCCCTTTTAGAGATTAAAGCCCAAATTTTGAAGATAAACAAGCATATTGAATAATCCAAGAGAATATTTGTGGAAAAGAGTGAGAAAATCAACACTCTAGAGGCTACAAATAGGGAGTTGGAAGCAGATATGGAGGTTCTCTGGAAGAAACATGATTAAATCTATAAATAATGGGCATCCCTTAAGATTGCAAGTATCCATGTAGAAGATTAATTAGGCATAGAATACTCAGCTGTTGTTGGACATAAAAGGTTCATTTCTATAAGGGACTCTATATGTAAAAGGATCATTGATAAATTTTGTCATATAAGGAGGCATATGAAATTCTATTTAGATTACTATGACAAGTAAAAAGAGTTCAAAAACTTGGTAGATAGTTGGATATTAGTCATCGTAGCACTAGCGTAGATGGCTAACACCTTCTTAGAAAGAATACATACAATGGATACCAATGTCTTAACATTCGTAGGCATCAATGACATGACGTATGTAAAATGTTATTGTAGGACACTACAAAATAGGACTATTAATTTGAACAAACTATGACCTCTGATAATGTCATATTGGGAAGAGGTGAACATGTTTATTATTAGATTTGAGGACATGATAGAGCTAGTGTTGCCTTCGCCTCATAATAGAGAGGGAGCATTGATATCAGAGGATGATCATGTTACCCCTCATATTTGCATGAGTGGTAATTGTGTAATTTCATTAAATGACATATTTTCAAGGGTGACTTGCAGGGATGATGATGATCTTGAGATGTTGTTGATCAGAAAGAAATTTTTATGGTATTTGAGTCAACCTCACAAGGATAAATCCCCATGTGTTTTTAAAGAGGTGGTACTTCTCTTTTTCAATTAACATACAAGAACAAATAAGATTCCTAAGAAAGGACCAGACTTACTCTTGAAATAAATATTCGCATGAAAATAATCCTTGAAAAAGGACCAAGTGTCTTGTAGAAAGTAAATATTTACAATATTTTACAAGATTATAAACCAAAAGAGTATGTAGTAAAATAAGACAACATTTCCATCACAACATTCATCAAAGTAGAACACATTATTCAATGAAAGGGAAAATAAAATATGGATCGTATATGGCAGAGAACTGTAAATGATCATTTCATTAAACACCTATAAGATTTTGATAGACATACATCTAAAATCTCGTGCTTAAATTTAAATTCTCAAGATATAAATGATGTTATGTCCCAAATTAGTTCTCTAGGAACCTCAAAAAATAATATATGTCTTTTAATAAATAAAGAGTATTGTATTGGATTACAAATAAATGATTGTGTTTGTCCTTCAAAGACGATTGGGATGGGGCTCCCGCAGACCATGAAATGAAAAAGACCTGGAAGACAAAAGAAAAGAAACCAAGGGTAAGCCTTAGGTTTCATAGATTACTAGGAATATAAATGAAATATAACAAATGACTGTAGAAGAAAAGATGGCAAGGATGTGAATAGAGTTGCTACTTGACTCACTATGATGGAAATCTTTTGAACCCTTTGAATGACTCTTACATCTTTTTTTATAGTCTTCTTTTCATATTCTTGGAACTTCTTTTTCAGTTAGGGTTTTATGTGTCCTTTTTTAAATTTTAACTTTTTTATTTGTGCCACCATCTGGGACCCATCTTAGAAGTTTATAAATTTCTTTACATAAATGATTTTTCCAAAAATAACTAGTTTTCAAACCCAAAACTAGTCCCTACTATAATTTATTTTTTATGGCATGATAACTAATATTTCATACATTAAAACCACTTCCAATGTTTTATTCATCTCTTTACCTTTCCAACAAGCTCTCATTTTCTCAAATTCGATGTCAAGATCAAACGTTATGAGCTTCAAAAGATGGAGACTCAACCACCATTTATCTATCCTCGTAAAATATGGGCCTTTGATTTGCAAATTCAAATTTTTTTATCCCACATGCATTGTGGGAGGGTTCTCTTGACATATTTATAAATAAATTTCATCTCCATGTTATTTGTGAATGAAGTAGAGAGAGTCATAGAATTTTGTGTAGCTTGTGCACAAAGTATCTTTTGACCACCACATCATCACCCAGTCATCATGCCAAGTCATTGTCCAATCATTTCTGTCCATCCATGTGTCACCTGGTGGTAGGTCCACTTCGTTATCACGTGTCCATGTATAATAGGTATTCATTGTCATGTGTCATTAGGAGGTGTGTCCCAAAATAAAGAGAAGTAAACTTAGGATATAAATAATATTTAAATGAAATAATATTAAAAAATTAAAAGGAAGGTTGGTGGAGTTACAATAATGTGGATGTAGAGGAGGTAGGTGAGGAGATAAAACTTGGTAAAAGTGACTAAGCATGAGGAAGTGATGCGGGAAAGGGCATGAGGGAGGTAGAGGAGGTAGGTGAGGAGATAAAACTTGGTAAAAATGACCAAGTATGAGGAAGGGATGCAGGTTGCGGAACATGAGCATGAGGGACAAAGGTAGTGGAGAGGAGGGTTATCTCTCATCCACATTCAAAAAATTGGCTAAGTATAAAAGTGAGTAAGAAAATAAGATAAGCCATGAGGGTGATAAGTCATGCGTGTTAGAGGTTGCGGGACATGGGCATGAGGGGAAAAGGAAATGGAGAGGAGGGTTGTCCTGCATCCACATTCAAACAATTGGTTAAGTTTAAAAGTGAGTAAGAAAATAAGACAATTAATCCTGGTGATAAGTGATAATTCATGCGGGTTAGAGGCTATGGGAGTGGAAGGTGGAAATGAGGGCATGGTCTCCTGCATCCACATTCAAAAGTAAAAAATAAATTAAGAATAGGACTCAGTAAAAACCAAGTGTAAAACTCAGTAAAAGGACTAAGTCATGAAGGGTGCAATTTTGGGTAATGCGGAAGTGGGAAGTGAAAATTGAGGGTCGTGATTGTGGATTGCGGGACACACGCATAAGGGAAAAAGGTAAAGGTAAATGAAGAGGAAGATTGTAGGTTGTCCTGCATCTGCAATGGAGGACTTAGTGTAAAAGGAGTAAAATGTGGTAAGTCATGAAAAATGACTAAGTGTTGGGGAGGTAAGCCATAGGACGTAGTCTAAACGTTCTATGTTTTTACTCTTTCCCGATCATTTTTTTCGACGAGTTTTGTCCAAAATTTGGTAAGGAATTCGTAAGGCTGGATGTAATTGTAGATTTTAGTGGTGGAGATTATATGTTCCGGGTTCCCTAGAGGTTTTTGAGGGTGCTTAATCCATTTATACACTCAAAAACACGATTTAAACAATGTAAACTTGTGATTTTACCACTAATTATTTTGTCGGATTCAGGTGATAGTGACGGGAAAAAGTAAAAAAAAACGTAGAATGTTTAGACTATGCCAAGTCATAGATTTACGTGAAATTATGGAAATTGAAATGAAATATGAAATATGGAAAAAGGAAAATGAAAAAAGTAAATGGAAATGGAAAAGTAAAATGGAAAAAGGAAATGGAAAAGGAAAATGGAAAATGGAAATGGAAAAAGGAAAAGGAAAAGGAAAATGGAAAATGGATATGGAAAATGGAAAATGAAAATTGAAATATGA
>CBVK0101089333.1:0-12873 GCA_900067695.1 Picea abies
TTAGTTCTTCAAGTCAGATTGTGGATCTTCTTCATTCAAGGCATTTGGAGCAAAGGTGTGTGTGTTGAAGCAAATATCCATTGAAAGGGGACCTTGTAACATCAAAGCATGGGTTGTATTCTCCACTTTCTATTCACTTAATACAATAATGCATTTCTTCCCTATATAAGCATATTGTCTTCTATTGTATAATTCCTTGATCATGTACATAGACTTCATTAGAATACATGTATCTTTGTTTTCCCTCTTTGTTGGTTTGTGGTTCTTAGACAAGATTGATATTCTGCAAACTCAAGGAAGGAGTTACAAAGATGACACTAGCAAGGACAAGCATCATTTAAAAGGTATGTCACTTGTAACTCATTAAACTAGTTCATATGATGATGAAGTTTAAGGCGAAGTGTGTGTTCTGTTTTGTTTTGTTCTAGTTTCCTGTGGAATCTAGGGAGATTTGTTTATGTCTACATTTACCGATTAATCTGATAACACCTAACAATGAAGAAGAAGAAAAAGGAAATGGTCAAGGAAATGGACAAGGAAATAGTGCAAGGAATGCACAGAAGATAGTACCAGAAGTACGGGAAAATAGGAAAGACAAGTGTAAGTGGACAACAACATCTGTGTAGAAGAATATGAAAGCCCATAAAGAACCAGTTATCTACACTTTGATGGACAATGATATCGATAGGATCGGTTACCAAGTGAGGGATTTCATAGAAGACGCAGCCCATCAAACATCACAGAAACAAGAATAATTGCATAAGAAGGTGTGGGAATAGTTAATGACATTGCAACATCTCTCGAAGACAGTAAGGAGAGCACTGGAGAAAATATTTGGTGAAGGACCAACAATAAGCGAGATTGGGGAAGCAGGGGCCACCACTGCTTACTTTTCAAAGATAACAGCAACGCACAGAGTTTTGAAGATCTTTCCAGATGAAATTGAGTTCCCCTTTCTAGAGATGCAGGAGAAGGCACGATTATTAAGTCACATGGACTTAGTCATTTCACATATGCCCATAGGAGCACTGCAAGGCTTACATATAGGTATTGCATAGGAAATACATTTTTGTGCAAACTCAACATCAAAGGAGTTGGCCAAGGTAATAGCGGATAAGGAATAAATACAGAAGGATTACACGAAAGTTGTGTAGGAGAAGGATGAGGTGAGAAAACGGCGGAGAGAATATTGAAGGAGAAGGACGATGTTGAGAAACAGGAAGAGAGGATATAGTGGGTCATCAAGAAACTATATAAGGAGATTCTAGAGGTGTTGATGGTGGTATAAGCCATGTTGGAGGAACATGTGTCCAAATCAATGAAATTCATTCAAGGATTACACACCAAAATCAGAGAGTTTGAAGTGCGCACAACACTAGGGACACCACCAGAGGAGACGGAATAAAGAGAAAGAATATCCATAACCTCAGTGGAAAGCATTAAGAGTCTGGATGAGGAGTGCACAAAGTTATGTGAAGAAAGAATGCAACTTTGGACAAAGTTGATGGAGGATCCAGAGATGAAGGACATTGAGGAAATATTAAGGAATGTACAAGAGAAGACACAAAAGGCCACGAAGAATATAAACACGATGCCACCATCTGAGCGCATAGCAGCCATCTCAGTGAACATGAAGTCATACAATGAGATATAACAACTAAGAGAAGAGCAGAATATTCTCACACAACGATTGGTACCCCTGTAGGATGAAGCACTCACGGTCATAGGGGCATTGGCATCTGCGCAAGGCATGGTGAAGAAAGCATCACAAGATAGTGAGAATAATCCCACGACCCTGACTGTGCATGTAGTAGAGGAGATTGTGGAGAAAGAAGCCAAGGAAAAGAAGGAAGTCACTACAGCAAGAGAAACCCTCCAAAAGTTCATGGAGGTGTGTAAGGGCGTGACGCAATAGGCTTAAGTGGCTCAGGACATGCCAAAGGTGAATGTTGGGGGCATGTGGGACAAGCATGTTGAATAACTAATTTTTGAAGAGAACATGCAAAAGAAGAAAAGGGAGCAGTTTGCAAGGTCAAAGAAAAAGTCAGAGCGCACATAAAAGTAGGGAGAACAACAATTAGACATGCAGAAGTAGCATGTAGGCGAAAATGAAGGAAAAGCATCATGTAGTCGAAAAAGAAGGAAAAGAAGGAAAAAATCTAGGACATATTAGGGTTTTTGGATAAACTGTAAGGGTTTTGATCCCTAACATTATGTATAAATATGTAATAGGTTGGGGAATAATAGTTTGTCAAGAGTAAGATATTAGGTTGTGTATGAGTGAGAATTTGTACTGGAGGTTTTGAAGAGGTTTTGCAGAGAGAGAGGCTTTCACTGCAGAGTGACTCAGTAGGTCAAGATAGTATGATATGTTATATCTATTGTAAGCACAGTGCGTAGGCCTAATATGGTGATTTCATGAAGACTAATTAGAAGCTAGCAGTTGTGGACGTAACCCAAGGATTGGGTGAACCACGTTAAATTTTGTGTCTGAATGTGTCGTTTGATGTGGTTTCTCATGGATGTTCTATTTATGCATGATTAGTATAGATTTGTTTACTATATGATTCATGCATAGTAATAATGAATGATATAATGGGTTACTTATGTTGGAATCTATGTGATACGGGTTCAACACAAATAGAGTTTGTTAACTAATCAAATGATATGAATAAAGATATTGCAAACATTGTGGATAAATAGTAATGGATATGATGATAGCCTCAGATCCCCTCATCCCTACATAAACTTGGTTCCTACAGCCCTAGTATATACCTCGGGTGAGACTTCACTTGCATGCAGGTGATGCCAAAAGGGTCGGTATCTTAAGGGTTTTGTTGGTTGAGTAAACGAAACCTAAGGTATTATAACCGTGTGATAATAGGACTTATGGCAGACCGACTGCTACTGTCACATATCGCTCACTCACAGAGCTATGGTCTAGATCTACCCTCCATCAAATTCATACTCTGAACCCTTCAGGGTTGGCCCCAAGAACAGTCAGCTTCAAACCAACTAGGCCCACACTCATTCCTGTCGACCAATCGAATTCCAACACGCGTTTCATACTAATTCTCCCAGTAAACTCTAGCTTGTGCTTTCATCTCGATCAACTAAGTGGGGCCCTCAAGGATCAATGGATTAGGATTAACTCACCCTGTTCAAAATCTACGGCTTTCATTCGGGGTTTCTCCCACAGCACATGAGATTTCCCCCCAAAAGTCCCACTCTGAATAGTCCATTTTGGAGTCTCTCGTTCAGATCTTTTCCCATAGCGCTCGAGGGTTCCCTCCAAAGCTTCCACTCTGAATATCTCACCATTATCAATGGTTCATATCTCTCCAAATCTATGGTTTTCATTCTCTACTGATTTTTCACATGGCCTTAGAGTAGTCCTGAAACTTGTCTAATAAACACTTGTCTGATATGCAAATAAACACTTGTCTGATAAGGAAGTTTCCAAATCCAACTGACTGAGAGGGGACGCCTTTCCTCCCAACCTTAGGCCTTGCTATAGAGTCACTTCCTACAACATTCCACCCCCATTCCAAGCCATGATACCACCAAATAAATTGACTCAACAGATTTCTGAGTTTTTGATGATCTAGGAATGTTACTCCCCTTCCTCCTCTGACACAACAGAAGTTACCACCTCCCACTGAGCTTGGGGTCTTTGTAGGTTTATTAGGTGGTTTCTCAACTAGATTTACTCTGCTCAATAGTCCCTCAGTGACCTCCCATTACTAGTGTTGTTCTCTACTGATTTTCACATGGATTTAAGTAGATATAACAATTAGTTTTGAGGACTTAGCCATTTCTTGATTTTTGCAAGGCTTTGGCCCGGATTTTCAAAGTTTCAGGACTACTCTAAGGCCATGTGAAAATAAACACTTGTCTGATAAACACTTGTCATATTGTTCAACTGTCTATAATCGATGCATAGTCTCAAGGTACCATATTTATTTTTTACAAACACGGCTGGTGGTCCCCACGAATACACACTCGCCCTAATGTAACCCTTGTCCAACATCTCTTTCAGCTGCACTTTGAGTTCCACCAACTCTAGTGTACTCATCCTATACATAACTCTCGATGTTGGTACTTCTCTTGGCATGAGATTGATTGAAAATTTGAGATCTCTTTTCAGAGTTAATCCAGGCAATTCCTCAGGAAACACATCCCCGAATTCTCATAGAACCGGGTGATCTTCAAACTTAAGCTCCTTGCCTTCCACCGAGTTTAATACTTGTATAGCATACAAGGGACACCCTTTTCTGCTAAACTTCTTGAGCCACAACATTGATATTTGTCTCATAGAGACTGGCTTTTGAATGCCTTGTGAAACTCTTGCATTGCCTTCCTCATCTTCCCATTCTAAGATTTTCTCATAACAGTTTAATTTTTCCTTATGGGTGGCTAACCAATCCATGCCCAATAACACATCATAAGAACCAAGGGGTAGGATATTTATAACCGCTTGGGTCTGAAATCCATCCATCCCAATTGTAAAATCTTCCACTACCTCCACCACCTTCCTCTTTGTTCCAGTGGCTAACTGAACTAACCACGCTTTAGCATGCTTCCTTATCTATAATGAACATGTCTCAACCACTCGAGGTGATATATAACTAAGATTAGATCATGGATAAATTAAAACAAATATTGGTTGTTCAGTAACAATACCTTTCAGTTCCACCACAAAGGCTGGGTGGTTTGCTTGCCAACTTTCTACCTCTACATAGATTCTCGACACGCTCATGGCTTCATCGTTGACTATAGTTTCCTCATGTACGTTGTACACTCTTTGATTGTCGTGTTGGAGGTGGGGACAATCACTCAATATATGTGTTTGTACACATCCCTAGCATTGTAAAGGTCCTTTCTTGGGCTCCTATGTTCTTTCCCTTGCCTCCTCTATTGGCTTATTCCTACTTTGAGATCGAAAATTTTGATGATGCACACTCCTGCTTGATCAACCCATCTATGCATCCTTTCTAGAATTCTTGTGGGGAAAAGACTTGAATCCATTCTTCTAGAATCCACTCATTTCCTTCCTTTTCCAATATTTGGAAGACTCATGCTTGCACTTAGACTCATCATAACAACATTTGGCCTTCCAAATGGTGTCCTCCAACGTCTTGGGTTTATCAAACTCAATTCGACATTGGTAGGACTATGGTAACCAAATGAGAAAACATCAGATTCTCTCCTTCTCATCCTTAAGGTAGGGAACATACCTCAACAGCTCCATAAAGATTTTTGCATACACATCCAAGGTAAGTTTTCCCATCTTAAGCTCATGGAATTCCTTTATCTTGTCATCATAATACTTTTCAGATAAGTAAGCTTTACAAAATTATTTCTCAATTTTTTTCCAGGTTAATTTGATTTCCTTTATTCCTTTGATTTACTTAAGGTCTTCCCACCAAATGGAATCCCCTCCATTCAGGTTAAATATTGCAATCCTTGCCTTGGTATTGTCTAAATAGTTATGCACTCAAAAGTACATTTTCAACCCAAATAGCCATGCTTCGACTTCCTCGCCTTTCTTTATCTCTCCATCAAAGTTTGGTGGCTTATCCTTTTTGAATTCTTCGGTCTAGAAACTCTGAGAATTCTTTCTCTTTCTCTTCTTAGAAATGTTGGATTTTGTGTCGCTACTAGACTATCCTACTAAAATAGTCTTCCAACTAGAAGACTCTGTGGAAATTCCTCCACTCAATTCACCTTTCTTGGCACTCTGATGCTTCCTTCTAGAAGAACTCCTTCCTGCATCGCTATGAGCTAGTCCATGATTTTGAGCATCCGAAGGGGTTTTAAACCTCTTTGATTTTTGTGATTCTACATTGTTAGGGCCTTGTTGCAGATTTTTTTGAATTTCGGATAGGCTCTGCAATAGAACTGCATTCAACTATGCATGTTCAGCATGGGCTCTCATAAGACTCTCATTATCTACCTTCATATTTATCACAGTAGCCATCAAATATAGAGATGTTTCTTTATCCCTTCAACCATCAGACTCTTCGTCTCTGAGGTGCGAGGTGTTGTCCATACTATTCTACAACATTCACCTATAGGAATTTCTCAATTCATCCTACATGTTGAAACAACAATCATCATTAGCATTTCTATGTCAATGTATTTTTGAAAACATGCATTCCAGACAACATAAGACCCTTTTTAAATAGTCGTAGGTGGTCTTGGTGACCCATTCAAGCCTAGAGTTTGAACTCTTCTTTGATAACACCCTATAACACACCCAACCGCTAAGTGTCCTTTTAAGGGATGGGGAATTAGAATTTTTTATTTTATCAACTATCGCAAATTTCTTCTTTGATAGCTCTAACACCCTCTGCTCATCAAGATCTTTCGCACGACTGTAATTTTATTTTAACTCAAAAATGAACTCTGGATTGAAATTTATGGTTCTCCAAAGTTATCGAATTTTTATGGTCAATATCTATCACATTTCCTGAGTCACTCGTGCCATCTGACGTGGTGAGAACATGGCATCGATGTGGCACCTACCTAACTTGCCACGGTGGAACTTCAGTCCATGTAAGCCTATAGTCGTCGGTGTTCATACCTTCTCCTAATTCGCTCAAATTTTACCTTCGACGGGCACAACATCGAAGAATATTCCATTTTGATACCATTCATTTGGCATTCAAAATATTTCGGTAGTTTCATTTCTTTGAAATCAGGGTATCGAGGAATATTCCATCTCCTTAAAGGACGGTGTTGATGCACTTACAGCCTCCCTGACCAACAATTGAGATGTTTTTGGGAATCTAAAGTCCTCTTGTCTGGATGGACCACACTCAATTTGTCAACCAATTAATGATTGACATATGTAGTCTTAAGGATGTGACTTTGGCTACCTTTTTGGCATGCCATGCCATTCATGACATCAACACTTTGTCTCTTAACTTAAATGGGACTTATGGAATATAGACTGCTACCGTTGCATCTCACTCACTAACAGACCTACGGTCTAGATCTATACTATGAACCCTTTGGGGTTTTCCCCAAGAATGGTCAGCTTCAAACCAACTAGACCCACACTCACTCCTGTCAACCAATTGACTTCTGAAATGTGTCTTCATACCGACGCTCCCAGTCAGTGTCAGGTGCTTTCCTCTTGATTATCTAAGTGGGGCCCTTGAGGATCAATGGTTGAGGATTACCTCAACCTCTTCTATATCTACAGCCCACACACGCTCGACTTCAGAGTCTCTCATTCAGGGTTGCTCCCACAACACATGAGATTTCCCCTAAAAAATTCCACTCCGAATAGTCCATTTCGAGTCTCTCGTTCAGATATTTTCCTACTGCTCTCATGGGTTCCCTTTGAAGCTTCCACTCCGAACAACTCACTGCAATCAATGGGTCATATCTCTCCATATCTACAATTTCCGTTCTCTACTAATTTGCACAAGGATTTAAGGAGATATAATGGTCCATTTTGAGGACTTAGCCATTTATTGAGTTTTGTAGGACTATGGCCCGAATTTTCAAAGTTTTAGGACTACTCTAAGGCCATTACAAGTCATTGAAACTTAAGGAGAAAAATATTACATGATTTACATATTCTCCCAACAGGGATATAAAATGCTCAAGCACGCAATAGTTCATACTTAGCTCATTTTTACAATTATTACAGCAATAATAAACATTACAATGTATCTCAACTTCCATGCATTCAAACCATAGATTATAACCAACTATGTTACTCTTAGATTCATAGATTTACATATGCATTCAGATATATCATTCACAGTCAATTTCAGTGAAAATAAGCACTTATCTGATAAGGAAGTTTCCAAATCCAACTGACTAAGAGGGGATTCCTTTCCTCCCAACCTTAGGCCTTGTTATAGAGTCACTTCCTACAACATGCCACCCCCATGCCAAGCCATGATACCACCAAATAAATTGACTTAGCAGGGTTCCAAGTTTATGATGATCCAACAACGTTACTCTTCTTCCTCCTTTGACATAGAAGAAGTTGCCACCTCCCACTGAGCTTCGTGTCTCTACAGATTTATCAGGTGGTTTCTCAACTAGATTTCCTCTACACAAGGGAGTCCCTTCTCTATTGAACAGTCCCTCAGTGACCTCCCATTACCAATGTCGGTTTTTGTTCGGTAAGCACCAAGTTGTTTCCCATTATTCCTCCAGTTTGGGAATCGAGGTCTTCTTTGTTTAGGGTGATCATCAACAACTCAGACAAGCTTTCTATTTTCTTCCTAAAATCTCCTCTTTTTCCTTCTTTTCCTCAATCAGTGCCTTCAAAACTTTGTCTCTCTTTTTTCTCTGCTCTGCTTGCATGTCATTCTTGTTTTCTCTCCCTTCATCGTGTTTTCCCCCTCTAGTATTCTTCTTTATCTTCTTGGAATCTCTGTGACTTCTTGTAGATGTAACATGTAGTCTGCCTTTCACAGTATGAAGAGGCGGTTTAGTGGTATCCCATATCATTCGTTCAGTCAGCCTTATCTCTCTACAAGGGTCAACTGCCTATTTTCATTAACTGCTAAACCACCTCTACGACCTTCTTTAATGGTCATGTGGTTTCATGTATGCCTGGTATGGTGGTAGGTGTAGTTCTTTATGTTTACAAGCATAAATAAGATTGGTGTGCAAGCTTCCTATTTTCTTCGTTGATGCATCTCAGCTCCACTACACTCAATTGTTCCATCAATCCCTCTGGCTCATTAATTTCCTATGGTGTATCATGGCCATTATTGTCAAGTTCGTTCCCTCTCAGTCAACGGTTTGGCATGTATATTAAATCAAAACACAATTACATGTCTCATAACATTAACATACGAAGTTTATGCATAATTGCAGTCTTGGGGGAAAACAGGGTGTTACAATACATACATTTGTTTTTCAAAATTCTATTTTGCCTCAAAATATGATTTTTGATAAATGCTCTATCAATTTTGTGCAAATGAATTGTTGCATTTTACCTCTTAATAGTATCCCAATGCCATATCCAAACAAATATGCATGCATATCTTTTCAAAAATTCCTTTTGCCTCAAAATGCAAATTCTATGAAAATGAATTATTGTATTTTAAGACTTCATAATTCAATAATAACATAATTGAACTAATCAATCTACCATTGTAAGAAATATGCTAGACATTCCTCTCTCCCTCTCTTCATAGTTTCCAAAATCATAAGCAAACAAATAGACATACACCACATTTTATTTTAAAAGGGCACTTGCATATAAATTCTCGGATTAAAGCACAAAGAAAGCCCACCAAACTTATATATGTAATAGTGTTCAAGGTCGTGTGATTCTATGTCTTGTAAGTGCTTTCATTTACTAGAACTTGGCCTCTGATTTTCAAATGTTATCAAAAACTTGAGGGCCTACTACATTTCTACTAGAAAAGTTCTTTGTAGTTCGATGAAACTCTAGTAAACACAATATATAAAGCCTCTTAAACTTATATTTGCAATATTTTATGGATTTTCTTCCATGTCTACACAAGACATTTTTTTGTTTCTAACATCCCATTTCTCAAGTGATTTTCCAATATGAAAAGAATCTACAGTGCTCATCAAACCTCTATTTGCATATGTATTTATGTTTCAACAGTTTCCTAGCTACATCAAAAAAAATTGCTAGAAATAGAGAACTTGTTAGACCATTATGCAAGATAAGTAGTTATGTTCTCACCTTCCTATCCAACAATACCAAAATTATCAAAATAGGTGTATCATATAGTTTTTTTGAAATTGGCTTCAACATTACCATCTCCACAAAGTCACTCGAGTTTTAAGTTCACAAGTCAAATTAGTTTGCATGTAGGCTCATTGACCTCTGAAGTCCCTAGTTCTAATGCATGGGTAGTCATGCAGTCTAGAATTATCTCATGATTTGTTGAATATGATAAAGGTTTCTTCTTTTGATGCATTTGACTTTGACTCTTGTTTTCTTGTACAACCTCAAGTTTTAGTGATATAGTCATTTTACCCACTATCAATAAATCACCTTTAACATATTGTAAATATCGCTACCAAAACTTTCTTTCTAGCATCAACAACACGCATCTTATGAAAATCTATTAAAATCTCAGATGATTGTAGTCTTAGTTTATCGTTCAAAGTAATGATCAAATGGCATATATAATTTTAGGTTGGGTTTCTTTTCCTATAACTTTGCATAACTTTAGCTCTTTCAAAAAGAAAAAACTACTATGAGCAATTCATACTTGCAAATTGTTTTTTACAAATTCATATGATTGTCCTTGTCATTAGATCATGCGAACTTGGAATTTATAGGCTCATTAATATTTAGATGCTTTGCAATTGTGCTTTATTCCAGTTTCATATGCTTGTAAGCATCCTTGTTAATGTTTTGTATCACAGTTGTAAGATTGTTTAACAAGGCATATTCAACTTAACATAAGAATCTATGGCATATGACCTTAAATAAAAATATGGAATTAGATCAATCTTGGGTTCTTGCCTTGGAATGCAAGTTTGCTTATTTCTTCTTTTAATGTTGTGCAAATGAATTTCTATCAAGATAATTATTATGCCCTTGCCACTCTTTTTTTTCACCGCTCTTTTATTATTCCATGCTAAAAGGTATAGGGACATTGTAGTTATATGACTTTTGTTTGACTTTTTTTCCTAGTTACATTGCCCCAGTAAAACCTCTGAGTACTTTCCCTCATTTTGAGTATGATACCCAGGGTAAAACCTAAAATATTCAAGGCACAAGGTCAATCAACAACAAGGCTTGAAGCCATTACAAAAATATACTCATTAAGAGCTCAACATATCATTTGCAGGAATTGAACTTGGGTGGGTTGGATAACAATCATTCCTCCCAACTACTCGAGCTAAACCTAATTTACATACTTTTGTTTGATATATATAAATATTAAAATAAATTAATATATCATTAAAACATTAGATAATAGTGAATATTTTTTGGTTGAAGACATCAAAATATAGATGGTCAATCAGATATCGAAAATGGTCATGCCTACATCATGATAATAAGAAACTCAAGGCTAACATACTGAGAAATAACCCAAAACACACACTATAAAGAAAAAGATAAAAATGCTAAAACAATGGGACATATTTTAAGGAATGTTTTAATTAAAGAGAATTTAATCTTTAAAATAAAATAAGTCGTGTAGTAAGACCTAAAAATTTGTTTTGATTGTCTAAGAGCTCGTCTTTCTTGGACATAAGGAAACAGGTTAAGAACCCAAGTCCCGTTGGCATTTGCTAAGAATGAAATTCCCCTTAGTGACCACCAATGGGTTATTTCAAGTAGCATGGTTTTCCTTGAATAACAGTGATGAGTGATCCCGCATTCACGAACAAGCCAATGAAGTCTATCATCACTACTAATTAACAACTGAATTATGGAAAACTTTCTCACCTTTGAAAAGAAAAATACAAAGAAAGAAGTAAATCATGATAAAATAGGATAAACAATTTTTTTAATATGCTTTTTTCTTTTTACTTTAATTGAATTTTACCAATCCCCTTTTAATAATAATATTTTATAACTAATTCCTACTTGTTATATTATTCTTTCTATACTCAATTTAAAGATTTACTCTTGAAAGGTTGAGACATTTTTTTCCTCGAAAAAAAAAAAAAATCATTATATTCATGAGAGGTGAATATACATATTCATGTTCCCAATAGACTGTTCTTGGATTTTATGCCCTTCAAACAAAAATATTCCAACTAAGACAGTTCTCATCATTTCATAGAGCACCTATACATTTCATCAGAATATGACTCCTACATTTTTGTTGTCAAAAACTGATCGATCATTCTATTAACCTATATAGACTTACAATTCTTATACAAAAGGTATTTCTTTACATATCAATGCAATTATTAAAACTACTCAAAATATAAACATAATAGTTTAAAAATGAAACTCCATAAACTCCATCTCTTCACCATTAATGAATTCATAGAATCCAAGGAGGTCGATAGGAAGGGAAAGGTATTCCTTTGATAACTCATATGGTTTTCCATTCAACTCACAAAAGATATGCCTGAAAAAAATCCATTCAAAGGACTGGAATTACGTCAAATTATATTGGATTAGAGGGATCAGACGCACATCTGTCACCGAGGATTTGTTTTTCCCAATTGATGACCAACTTCGAATCTCATAGCACATATAATTTCCCCATGCCCTTCCTTGATGTTGCCTCCAGCAAAGTCCATAGAGAAATGAACTCTACTCTATTATTTGAACCCCTACTAGGGGCATATATGATGTGTACATAATGGTTCTGACTAAGAAAATGAAAAACACCAACCCCGCAGACTGGTGGATGCCCCTAGCTGGCTCCATTAAAATACCCGCACGGAATATCAAAATCCATATATAGCATGGTCAAAATTCTCTGATTTTTTTCTTTTGTCGCAACCCTATGTTCCTTGGAAATTTTGATGATCAAACCTGCTATGATTGCAGGAGGAATGTCCTTGTTCCTGAAGACAATAGAATTACACGCCTACCATAAACCATAAATGAGAATTCAAGGTAGCCCTTCAAAATGCTTCAATGATCTATCTAGGAGCCAATCCTTCAAACATTCTTCTATTATGTCTTATGACTCGATACACTTTGGCTTGAACTCTTCCATTACGGTCCTTGTTATGAACATAATATATAATAATAAATATAAATACATTATAACAGTTAATGAATAGTTAATGAAGAGACACCTTCCCAATGAAAGGTCATGTCTCTTCATGGAAGGGAACCCCTACGTGGGTATATAAGGCCCTCATTCTTATTGTATCTCGTCATCTTATATCCATATACATTATTATTTAATATATTATCCTTTATGGATTATAACA
>CBVK0101089359.1:0-38390 GCA_900067695.1 Picea abies
GGTCAGAAATCGCTCGATTTTGGAATATGAATCCTCACTCAAAACAATTGGTTTCTGATCTATGTTTTGTTTAGGTTTATTGCGAGCACACCTTGATACCCAGCGCGCATCCTTCTTACCCTTTCTATTGACATTGCTATTACCCTTACCCTTTTTCTTTGCAGACCTCTTGATAGGCTTAGCACTGTCTTTTAGGCATGAGTCAGGTAGGGTGTCGGGTAGGTTATCGTTTGGGTAGGTCGAGGTTCAACAACGGGTAAGAGTGTAGGAGGGGGCATGACAGGCCCGACAAGGGTTTCAGTGACCATGGTTTTGTCCACCTGACAAAATTCAGGACTGGAAAAGCCATTCCTCAACAAGAAAGCTTCCCAACAGTCGCCACTCAACCTCANNATTATAACAATTTTAATTAAACAGTGGTGGAAGAGGCTGGAGTCAGCCTTATCCTTATTGAATCGTTTAGCCATTTTATACAAACCGCGAAGGAGGAAATGTGGCATATTTAAATGGAAATCTATGAAACTCATAAACAACCTTAGGTGGTATAGGAAAAATAAACCGTATCTATCTTCGCATGTAATGAATTACTTAATAATGGCCAAAAAATCATGCTACCTAGACTTAAGAGCTATGACTGACATACCTTTGTCACAAATGTTGATTTTCCTTGAGGTAAACAGGAGCGGCCATGGCACTTCATCAACCTTCGAATTCTTAAACCATTTTTTCCCTTCGGCTAGTAGACTAGTGGCTGAGCTGAGGAATTCCTTATTCAATTCAAGTTGGATGTCCCCAACTTTGGCCCTGCATCTATTGAATGTGAGGGAAAATTGATGAGCAACTGCGAGGTTGAAACCCTCAAATTTTTCAATGAAAACTAACCATCCATTCCTCTCCAGGTCCTCTCGGGCATTATCAAATAACATCAACGTTTGGACGTCGTTGGGTTCTATGCACACTACAGGAGCCATAGCAAATAGCACATGGTCAACAAGGTAATCGGTGAGGGGGTTTGACAGGGTAGACACAGAACCATTTTCCCGCAGGTTTTCCCAAAACAAGCAGAGGCAGCCTAAAATGCAAGGCAGACGTTAATGCTTATGCGTGTGAGGGTGGTGTAGTAATTTAGGACCATGCAAAACTATCATGTCAGCTGTACAATCGACGACGCCTTGGTAAAGAGTTTCATAGATTTCCCAATGGTGTATATGAAAAACATTGTAAACAACATGTCAAACGAATAACCATTGAAAACCATGACATACATAACCAACACTCGATTCGAATGTTAAATAAACAATAGCATTTGTATTATTTAAAAGAAACACCAATATGTCGCATATTGCACCCATGATTTGAGCCCAAAATGTGTTCTATAAAACCATTTCACCAAGGATTCAATCAAAGACACCAAAATATCATTGCATCACAAACTTATAAATCGAAACCATATTAACAAAAGTCAAATGCAAAGTGAGTAAAGGTTTGGTGTTTTGATAAATGCATGACCATTAGTGAGTTGGAGGTAAAAGAGTTATGACCACATAAACAAAAGGATTTATAACAATCCAAAATATCATTCTAATGCCATCAACATTACTTCCAACTCTAGGTTTTCACGCTTGCAGTTGTGAAAATGAAAATGAGAAGCAGATATGCGAAAACAAATATAATAGTGTCATTTTCTTTTGTTCAGAAATGTGATGAGTATTGAGGGTTCAAAACCCTTGTGTAGGAAGCTTGTAAGGAAAAGATAAAATTGCAAAATGGCTGCCAACAATGGTGACACACTTGTAGAAGCAATTATCTCTGCCAAATGAACAATTCCAGATTAAGACAATGAGAATAATTCTAACTCAAAAACAACCAGAAAATTGTTTAAACGTCGTCATCAATCATAAAAATTCCAGCTGGTTATTTTAAAAGATGAAAACTGATAACAATCTTAATAAAAGTGAGTCACGATATTAAGGATAAAATATTCAATACGGTTGACAAAGCCACTGCTGCCAGCAGGCATCCATAGCCTCGACAGGGTTTCCATTTAACCCACTCTGATATTTGTATCCTGCCAGGAAGTTCCAAATCATAATATAGGACATTTTAAGTTCAAGAGATTCCATATTTTCAAATTTTCATATACCCGACATTGCTTCGCTGCCAGCGGGCCTGTTTAGTACCCCGACAAAGTTATCTTGGTGCCATGCATGCATTTACCCGCTACCAGCAGACCTGTTTAGTATCCTGATGGGTTTACAAGCACTTCCCACAACTCTTTTAATGATTTGTTTGGTTTTTAAAGATATATAATTGAGCGGGGTGACGCTGAAAATTATGATATTTTGGACATATTTTTACAGACCTTGAGAAAGAATTTTAAACTGTCCCTTTTTTTTTAAGATCTAGAGATAGTTTATTAATAAACCAACCTTTGGAGGTAGGGAGACATCTTCTGAGTTATTCCTTTAAGGAACAAGGACAACATAAGAAGAAATTGGATGATCGTGATAGGCTTCAATTATATATTGAAATCAATAGACTTCTTTCAAACAACATGCTTTCTTTAACATGGTTGTAAACATCAGAAGAATATCATAATTGATGTTTAGACAATCTTTCAGCAGTCATTTCAGAGAATTTTTTTTTATGTTTTCTTTGTCTAAACAGTTCATAATGCAGGTATGTGTATTTCAAAAGCAAAAACTGATAAGCATAGGGAGAAATCAAAACCAAAACAACAAAATAAAAGAAAACAAAAGAAAAATATTTACACAGTATACACAGGGTTGTCATTAAGCGAAATACCTTTTTAGAGCTTGGCCATTCACCGGATAGGTGTCTGGCTGTCCCTCTAGACTCTGTAATCTGAAAGAGCTGGGACCCAATTTCTCAGCAATTAAAAATGGTCCTAGCCATAAGTTCTGAAATTTGGTATGCTCTCCCTTTCCCTCATGTGGTTTGTACCATTTTAGGACAAGGTCACTTACTTAAAAGTTCCTGTCAGAAGCAGAGTTGGAATCAAACCAGCTTTTAACCACTATTTGATGTTGATCCAACTTTCGTTTTGCTTGAGCCCTTACCTTTTCTAGTTTTATTAAAGTGTTAATTCAATTCTCCAAAGGGGGGCAGTTCTCTTCCTGTATTTTTTGTGATAGCTGTAGCAAGGGAAGAAGAATATGTGGTGGCAGAATTGCTTCTCTTCCATAGATGAGAAAGAAGGGAGAGTTACCCATAGTAGTTTTCGGAGTTACTCTATTAGCCCAGATTGCATTTAACAATGCATTATGCCAATTCTTGTGATTTTCAGATACCGTTCTCTTGATGATTTTAATCAGATTCTTATTAGTTGATTCTACCAATCCATTGCCCTGAGGGTAATAGCTAGTAGAATATTTTAATTTAATTCCTTTTTCCAGAGCGAACTCACTTATATTAAGAGACAAAAAATAAGAAGCGTTATCGAATACTAAACAGTCAGGGATACCAAAACGAGTAATAATATTCAAATTTAAAAAGACAATTACCTTACTAGTATTTACTGCTCTTAATGGGGCAGCTTTAGACCACCTGGTGAAGTAATTTGTGGATGTTATGAAAAAATTATGCTGCTATGAGGATGGTGGATTGATTGGACCTATAATATCAAGACCCCACTGCTGAAAAGGGGAGTCTACTAAAACAAGCTGCAAAGGGAAGGTTGGTTTCTGTATTCGCCCGGATGCTTTTTGACAGATAATACACTTGCGACACAGGGCATGAGCATCTTTAAAAAGTGTAGGCCAGTAATAACCTCCTCTTAATACTTTATGGGGAGTGGTATCCCCACCAAAATGCCCACTGGTCTCTCCTACATGCAATTCTAATAAGACCTTTTCTGCTTCATCTTTCTCAAGACAGTGCATTAGTACTCCATCAAAATTTTGACGAAACATAATACCATTAATCAACTGAAAGGAGACAGATTTAATCTTAACGCTCTTATTTTAGTGGGATCAAGGTGACGGGGGGTTGACCCATGTTCAAGACAGAATTTTATATCATCATACCAGGGACTGATGGAGTTTTGTGCACAACAGATTGAGTTTTGATTGTGTTGTCCTGGGTTTGACACATCGTTTTCTTCTTGTTGTCCTGCCACTGAGTCAGTGAATAACTTGCACAAACCTTGGCCTCTCACTATTTGTGGTGAGGTGATTTCTATGTCATACTCTTGTAAGGAGGTGACCTAGTTCGCCCTCTTTTCACCTAGTTCTTTCTGCACTAATAGATTTCTAACGGCCGGGTAGGGAACGATAATTTTCATCTTAGACTTCAAAAGATAATATCTGAGGTGATTTACTACTTTAAAAACAACATAGGCTTGTTGATCTACCGCTGGGTAATTAAGTTTTGTGCCTTTGAAATAAGAGCTCATAAAGGCAACTAGGACTTCATTACTTTCAGCGTTCTTTTGAGTTAGGACAACAATGTAGGAGTGGTCAGAAGAAAATGTGTAGAGTATGAAGTCTTGCGAAAAGTTGGGGCTCATGAGAGAAGGAGCGTCTATTATGTATTTTTTTATCGAATTAAAAGCTTGGTTTTCTAAGGGTCCTCAATGATATTGAGCGTCCTTTTTTACTAATTTCTGTAAAGGTCTCACCATTTTTGAAAAACTGGGGACAAATCTCCTCACAAAGTTTATCTAGCCTAAGAAAGACTACATAAACTTTTTTATGAGGGAGGGGGAGTTTCAAGATGACTTGAGTCCTTTCAGGGTCGATAATCATCCCTTTGCTTGATACAATAAATCCTAAGAGCTTACCTTGTTCTACTGCGAAGATAGATTTTTTAGGATTCAAGGAAATTCCATACTTACGACATCACTGTAGAACGTCTCTCAAATGAGCTAGATGATTAGTTTTGTTTTTCGAGAATACAATAACATCATCTAGGTAAACTATGACAGATTGATTGATTAATCCTCGAAAAGCGATGTCCATCGCTCTTTGGAAAGTGGCACCAACATTAATGAGTCCAAAGGGCATTTTCCTATAAGCGTAGGTGCCCCATGGAGTGTGGAAGGTAGTTTTAAGTTGTTCTGGAGGAGACATCAGGACTTGGTTATACCCTAAAAAACCATCCAATAAGGATAATCTTTTAGAACCAGATACCTGTTGAAGAATCTATTCCATGGGTGGGACAGGGTAGTTGTCTTTATTAGATGCTTGATTAAGGTTTCGGAAATTGACGCATAGTCATATTTCACCATTCTTCTTCTGGACAGGGACCAGATTAGAGACCCATTGTGTGTGCCTAACTGGGAAAATTATCTTAGCATTCAAAAGTTTATTTAATTCTTTTTTGATGGTCGGTTCGCGTTTAGGGTGCATTTTTCTTAACTTATGTTGAAACGATAAGGTTTGGGGTTTCATAGGAATGACGTGTTGTATGATGTTAGGGTCAAAGGTTTTTAGGTCGTCATACGTCCATGCAAAAACATATTTGAATTCCTTAAACAATTTAATAAACACCACTTTCTCTTGTTCATAACACTCCACCCCTAAATTAATGCACTGTGGATTATCATTAGTTCCCAAGTTTACTTTTTCATATGATAAAGAGGAACTATTTGTTTTACAGTTGACCGATTTTTTGAATTTGTCTTGAAGATCATAAAATTTTTCTAATCTAACTACAGATTTAGGGATAGAATTTACCATGTCCGATGAAGATTCAGGAGATCTCGGATCTAGTATTACCGTGAAATCATGAAGATTGTCATCATGAGTGCATTTGTCGATCACTGCACCTTGGGAAGTTTCTTCCATATGCAGGAAACTAATAATTTGTTGATCATCATCAAAGACTCTCCAATTTGTAATGTTGTCGAGGACAGATGGCCTGAACAACAGTTCAATGGAGAATGCATTCGGGGACAAGCCTTCTACAGGAAAGAGTTTCGAAGCTACATTAGTTAATAAATCAGCTTCCGAATTATTCAATCTAGGAATAGAATTTATGTTGAAAGAAGAAAAATTATTCATTAAATTCCATACCTTAGATTGGTAGCTTTTAAGATGTGGAGACAAACAGTGGATAGAATCTCTTACCTGTCTAACCACGATTTTCGAATCGCCAAAGACAGTCAAATTTTGAATGTTCATATCTAATGCTTTTCTGAGGCCTTGCAATAAAGCCTCATATTCTGCTATGTTGTTAGTACATTCAAACTCTAACCTGCATGCAATCAAGGTTTTGTTACCTGCTGGATCAATAATAACGCAACCCGAACCAGCTCCTTCCTTGGACTTTGACCCGTCAAAGTAAAGAGACCATATTTGATTTTTGTTGGGTGCATGAGACCATTGGGTAGAAACTATTGGCTGCATATATGCCACAATATCAGACTATTGTTCCAGGTTAGTGATAGCTGAAGTCTCGGCCATGAAATTTCCGAAAAAGGTATCCATCCCTTGTATTTCGGGTGAATCAGTAGAAGGTGTAAATGGTTCATTGGGATCATTTAAATCTATGACTGTGAACTTTAGGTAACGTTCATGATTTACCTGGATTTTGTTGGGCTTTCCATTCTCGGGAAGCCACAAGTGAGACCAATCTGTCGCGAAATAGCTGTGTAGTTGCACTGACCAGTCTCTGCTTAAAAACAAACCATAAACTTCTGGAATATCCACAACAATAATATCAATCACTTGATGAACTTTGGAGTTAGACGATAATATTATAAGCACGTTTCTTAATTCGCCTATAACTTTAACACTAGTTCGATCAAGTTGGATGATCTTTAAGGTGGATGGTTCAACTTCAACATTAATCTTCTGACACACAGACCATGGCATTACTTTGGATGACTCTCTTGAGTCTACCATACAATTGTGCACATTCCTATTAAAGATTTCAAAAGTTAACAAAAATGGAGGTACATTTCTACGAGTACTAATGGTGGAAGCTTGTGGATTTTTACTCCCAGCCTCTAAAGCTAATTTATCTACATTTGTTACATTATTTACAGGAAGGCCTCCCTTCTCGTGAGGATCATAATTGTTCTTAGCGGAAGCTTTCTGAGGAATTTTTGGGTTGTTTTGAAAAACTTTGTTACTGCTTGGATTACTCTTTTTGCTATTCTCTGCAATATTCTGTAACATTTTTTGTAGCAGAAACATAAATTTTAATAATTCATAAACAAAAATGTTAGCCCTTAACTTTTTTAGATATTCAACTAAATCATAATATATGTTGGGGTTTACATGATTCTGTTTAGTCTCAGCTAATTTAGACTGTTTTTAGGGTGAAGTCATAGTGTTTTCAGAAGAAGTTTTTCTTGTTGTCTTACTCCTAGTATTATAGGGATATACTATCTCAAAATTAGCTTGAAAAATGCTATCCAAGAAGTGTCCAAAAATGTTCAGAGAAGATTCATCTTCTTCAACTGTCTCTTGTTAAACTACTTCCTCCGGAATCTTAGGAGGAATCAAGTTATCCTAAGCTTCTAGAATCGTTTGAATAGCGAATTGCAGGCTTTCTAGATTTAGGCCCTTTGTATTTGAATTAGGTCCGTTGGTAGGAAAAGGCTTCCTAAACGGGGGTTTGTAAGTCCCTTTGCTCGAAGAAGCTTCCTTGGTTGTCCTTTTCAAATCTATAACTTGATTTGATAGTTTTTGAATGACTTTTGTTAAGTTTTCTAAATCTAAGCTTTCAGGTTGTGTTTTATTTTGGGCAGGTCTAGGGAGGATTCTGATTTTCTTTTTGGAAGATGAACTAGTCTCTATTTCGTTGCTAGTAGTGTATTTTAAGCTGAGGATGTCTTTCTCAATCTGTCTGGCCTCTTCAAAGGCCTCTAACAATGTGTCTTTCTTAGATCTCTTTACCCAAATGGCTATACTTTGATGTAAGGATTTTGTATAGTATCCTATGATAAGATTCTCAACAAGCATCGAATCCGTAGGTATTTGGTTCTTTAGTGTTAAGAATCTTTGGTTAAAGTCTTTGATTTTCTCTTTGGGATTCATTCTTAAACTAGAAAGCTCCATGACTAGAACTTCTAGGGACTTATGTCTCCAAACTTCTCAATAAAGAAGGATTCAAACTTCTCCCTTGACACGATGGTATGGGGCTACTGGGCAAAGTACCAGGTAGAGGCATTGCCCTTGAAAGTATAGGGGAAAAATCTATAGAATACATCTTCATGCTCAACATTACAGAGTCTAATGGCTAATATAAAATTTTTGATGTGATCTTCAGCGATCTATTTAGAGTCTGGGTCAAACTTGGGAAGCCACTTCTTCGAATGTTTGGTCAAGGGATGCTGAGGCCCGGGTACAACCACTGCATCTTGGTCAAGCCAAGGTCTGGCAGGATTGTTCTAATTAGCCATTGGTGTGGGCGGTGTGGAAGGCTGGGATGAAGAGCTACCTTCGTCAGAGGATTCTTCTCCAGAAGAAGAAGGGGATTATGGAGGTGGTGAGGGTGGTATCCCAGATCCTCCTGTTGCAGGAGTGAGGATTGGATCTATGGGGTTTAAAGTGAGATTAGTGCCTCCAAGTTGTTCTCTGATATCAGAGAAATCTAATGGTTGGTCCAAAGATCAATTTGGTTGCCTTAAACGGGCGAAGGCACTATGTGTTCTTATGAGAGATTGGTGGACGATCTCTTGTACGTCACCACCTGTAGGATTTGGGGTTACTGGTTCAACTGTGATCAGTAGATCGTCGTTTGATGTGGTTTCTTTTTGAAGGATGATGTTTTCATTTGAATGACTTCTTGTCACTATAGGTGAGTGGTTGGGTGGTGGAGGAGTCTTACGACCACCTCGTGCCATTAATAATTTTCAGGCCCTCCTTCTAGCACCATTTGTTGACGGGTGAAGTTGACTGCTCGTCAACTGGAGGGGTGGATCCAGTCCGGGGTTGTCTAAATAACCCAAGCTGTTTGGATTAATCCACTTCGATGGGTTTAGTGGCTCTGTTGGCTGATCTAAGTCCTAGGAAAGTAAAAAAAAACTAAGCTAAAGAAACTAATCTAAGTGAAAAACAACTATTGCAACCTATATACAAGTCTAAAATATATATACAATTTACTAACTAATATTATAAAACAATAATCCTACTTATTAAATGTTCAGTAATCGATATAATTAAATCTCTATTATATATACAGTATTCACAAAATACAAAATTTGATCGAAATTTGCAAAATCATATATGAATTGTCTTATGACAGCGAAGCTAGTATTTTTTTTATTTTTATAACTTTTATGAAAAAGAAATGGAATGCCAGCTATCTAAGATAAGCAATAAAATAACAATCCTAACTGTAAATCTAAACTACAGGAATGAACAGTGAAACGTGTTCAGATTATAAGAAATTTATATATTAACTAAACTAATTAAATAGCACTAACAGACTGACCTGTAATAGCGTTTCTTATTTGTCCTGTGCACAGTACTCGATTTTGTTGTTTGATGGGGGAAACCCGCACCAAATTTTCCAAATGCTTCTCGTAAATAGGAAGCAGTGATGCTTGAATATGAATGACATAACAAACAAGACATATAGCAACAACAATTTATAATTTAACAAATAATCATATTAGGATAAATCTGAGTATGAAAATTTGTGTATTATTGTTCATTGAATGAAGAAGATCAACCTTCTAATCATCAAATGTAAACAGATTTATTGTTGTGTATAAAATGGGAGACATCAAATATGGACACTATTTAAATCAAATCACATCAATCTGTAACAAATTATGATATCTAAAGTAGTCAATAATTTGATTACAAATTGAAATGCACTAAAACTTGAATAAAAGTATGATATATTGAAGCTAAAGTCATACAAAACATCCACTTTCATTTGAGTCTATATAATCACCAGTCCATAGTCTGTGCTCCCCAAGCAGTGATGGTTTCTTTACAAAAAATAATAGGTATGTAAAGGCCACAAGATGAAAACATTCCTTGTGGAAATTATCAAAATTGTTTGCAAAAAATATGGGAACAATCTCCCAAATTCCTATTTCTATCTAAGACTAACAACCTAATCCAAAACTGTGTAAAAAAATCTTGTTAAAAAATGCCACTATCGATCCAATTCCCATTGAAATTCATGTGTACTTGTGGATGCACAAAAATACACGATTTCAGATTGTGTTTAGCTATAAAATCAACAAAAATTCAAATTTTATGACTAGCTACATAATCTCATGATTATGTAGCTAGTTATTATTTACAAACAGAATCGTATTGTATCAATTCAATCATAACAAAAATATATACGATTCATCAAACAAATCCTTTATACTAATTCAAAGCAAACAAAATCATTATGAAATCATTGTTGAAATACCATACCTTGGTTTCAGGGATATGATTCGATCAAGCTGTTTTTGAATTAACAATGGCAGTGGCCACCTCTACATTTTTGAAAATGACAGAGCTTGTGGTCTTTTGCCTTTTATCATTAGCTTGCAGTCTGTCATTTTCCTTGGTTAACATATTTACTCGGTCCTCCAAGGACTTGATTCGGGATTGAAGCAGAGTGACATCTTTATAATATCGGTCGAGCCATGAGTTGCATTCGTTGCACTGTGGTTGATCAGGTTGTGTGATCACAGGTGAGGAATCTCTTAAATTACTAGTAGTACCATTGTCGAGCTTGATCCCGGGGAAGTTAGGGTCATCTTTAGGGCACGGCGGGAGGTTCGATATGTAGTCATTGGGCTTGATAGAACAAAGGTTGTGTGAGTATGGATACTCCTCGGTCAGAAATCGCTCGATTTCAGAATCTGAATCTTCACTCAAAACAATTGGTTTCTGATATGTGTTTTGTTTAGGTTTATTGCAAGCACACCTTGATACCCAACGTGCAGCCTTCTTACCCTTGCTATTGAAATCTCTATTACCCTTACCCTTTTTCTTTGCAGACCTCTTGATAGGATTAGCACTGTCTTTTAGGCATGATTCAGGCAGGGTGTCAGGTAGGTTATTGTTTGGGTAGGTCAAGGGTTCAACAGTGGGTAAGAGTGTAGGAGGGGGCACGACAGGCCCGACAAGGGTTTCGGTGACCACGGTTTTTTCCACCTGACCAAATTCAGGACTGGCAAAGCCATTCCTCAACAAGAAAGCTTCCCAACAGTCGCCACTCAACCTCAAATGATGGATTATAACAATTTTAATTAAACAGTGGTGGAAGAGGCTGGAGTCAGCCTTCTCCTTCTTGAATCATTTAGCCATTTTATACAAACTGCGAAGGAGGAAATGTGGCATATTTAAAGGGAAATCTATGAAACTCATATACTATCGTAGGTGGTATAGGAAAACTAAACCATATCTACCTTCGTATGTAATGAATTTCTTAATAATGGCCAACAAATCATGCCACCTAGACTTAAGAGTTGTGATTGGCATACCTTTGTCACAACTATTGATTTTCCTTGAGGTAAACAGGAGCGGCCATGGCACTTCATCAACCTTCGAATTCTTAAACCGTTTTTTCCCTTCGACTGGCAGACCAGTGGCTGAGCTGAGGAATTCCTTGTTCAATTCAAGTTGGATGTCCCCAACTTTGGCCCTGCATCCATCGAATGTGAGGGCAAATTGCTGAGCGACCGTGAGGTTGAAACCCTTGAATTTTTCAATGAAAACTAACCATCCATTCCTCTCTATGTCCTCTTGGGAATTATCAAATAACAACAATGTTTGGATGTCGTTGGGTTCTATGCACACTACAGGAGCCATAACAGATAACACACGGTGAACAGGGTAATCGGTGAGGGGGTTTGACAGGGTACACAGAACCATTTTCCCATAGGTTTTCCCAAAACAAACAGAGGCAGCCCGAAATGCAAGGCAGGCATTAATTCTTATGCATGTGAGGGTGGTGTAGTAATTTAGGACCATGTAAAACTATCATGTCAGCTGTACAATCGATGACGCCTTGGTAAAGAGTTTCATAGATTTCACAATGGTGTATATGAAAAACATTGTAAACAACATGTCAAACGAATAACCATTGAAAACCATGACATACATAACCAACACTTGATTCAAATGTTAAATAAACAATAGCATTTGTATGATTTAAAAGAAACACCAATATGTCGCATATTGCACCCACGATTTGAGCCCAAAATGTGTTCTATAAAACCATTGCACCAAGGATTCAATCAAAGACACCAAAATATCATTGCATCACGAACTTATAAATCGAAACCATATTAACAAAATTCAAATGCAAAGTGAGTAAAGGTTTGGTGTTTTGATAAATGCATGACCATTAGTGAGTTGGATGTAAAAGAGTTATGACCACATAAATAAAAGGATTTATAACAATCCAAAAGATCATTGTAATGCCATCAACATTACTTCCAACTCTAGGTTTTCATGCTTGCAGTCGTGAAAATGAAAACGAGAAGCAGATATGCGAAATCAAAGAGAATAGTGTCATTTTCTCTTGTTCAGAAATGCGACCAGTATTGAGGGTTCAAAACCCTTGTGTAGGCAACTTATAAGGAAAAGATAAAATTGCAAAATGGCTGCCAACAAATTGTTAGCTCGATTCATAAAAAAAACTCTATGGATTTGGTAGTTCCATCTATCAAATGTTCCCTTAGATTCGGTAGCACCATTGCTAAGTTCAGCTAGGAAATTTCATAGCATTATGCAGAATCGGTAGCGCCACTATGCAGTTCAACTAGGAGATTTCATAACATATTAGGTACGGAAATTGCAGAACATACTATATAGACGATTCCATAGCACCATGGTGCTACAAAATGTCTATGTTTTTCTGTGTGATGAGACCAATCCTTAAAAAGAACAAAAAGCTTAGCTGATGGATTAGGAGCCTGTAGATTCCTATATAGGTGGCAAAAAATTATACTTCCTTGATCACATTACTCTTGCAAAAAGAGACCAACCACAAAAATGGATCTTATATCCCCCAACTACTTCATCAACATACCACTACTCCTTGTTGCAGGAGATCTTCCCTCTATCATGGAAGAATGTTTTTCCTTTGGAGGGATACTCTTCTTGAATGCAGGTGTACTCTTCATGACTATTGGTTCATCTCTTTCAATTGCATCTTATACCAGAACATTTAAGTTCCTCTAGGCCAATTCATCCTTGAAATGTTGCAATTCTTCCTTGAGATTTCTATTTTGATACTGAAAGCCTCTATTTTGCCTGGAGAGGTTATTAAGTTTCTTATGGAAAGGCAGGGCTCTTCTTGCTGAAATTTTTTCCAGATCAAGGGTATTACTGTACATATCCATGAGCTCCTTCATCTTAATTCTCTCAGTCAAAATTTCTGCTTTCAAATGAGAAACCTCCTTCCTAGCCTCCCTGAGATGTCTGATAAATCTTTTGAAAGTGTGATTACTAGGTGGAGTGTTGATGTTTATAACCTCAACAAATTTCTCAATGGATTCACCTTTATCTTTTTGCTACACAGGGGCTCTGTCTATCACCCCAATAGGCTTGTCAATGCATTTACCCCTATATTTCTCTTTCCTTGGAACTGAAACCTTGGGTAGGACTTCTACTTCAACAACCTCCTTTAGTGATGATGATCTAGTAAACGACTTCCTGATTTTGATCTTAGATTTTGGAGCAAGTGAAGAGAAATGCAACTTCCTTCTCCTATTGGTTGTGGCTTTGGTGGACGAAGGGACTTCTTCCAATTCAGGTGAAGGGGGAGGTGAAAAATCTCTCTATGGAGAGTGATGAACCTCTCTTCCTTCTTCTTCAATTTCCTTGAAGGATTCTTTGTCTTGAGTAGTGCCTTTGTTTTTTCTCTTCCTTCTTGTTCATGTTGGAGAAACACTAGTGGATGGAAATGGGATCTGCATCCTATACTAAGGAGTAGAGGCTATATCTAGCTGCCTATGGGAAGAGACAATGAACTGTTCCCAAGGAATGTTCCTCTTCTTCAACTCTTCCATCACCAACATCCTGATCAACCCAGAGTGAAAGACAATAGTTTCCATAGTCTTGGATTTGGCTTGGACTCTATCAGACATCTTCCCCATGCTCCTCAAAAGGTAGAAAGGGATATCCATTTCATATTTACCAGTAAAATGTAGGAAGATCCTTATATGGTACTGGTATAACATTTTAAACCTTCCCTCACATGTAAAATATCTCTGCATGATTTTCAACATTTTATCAAAGCCTTCAACTAGGTGACATCTAGGCACTCCCTTGGACAAATTGTCTGTCTGATAGTCTATTTTGAGGAATTCCTTGGAGAAGGAAACATTTAGGATAATGGGTTTAAACCACCTCTCACCAGTATTAGGAATCCAAGTGGTTGCTGCAATAGAAGCTTCAAATACCTCAATCTCAAGGTTTCCCACCTTAGTCTTAATGCCATCAAAATTCAATGCAAACTATATTGCTACTTCAGGGTGTCCCCTTTGCATGTTTTGGAAAAATGATATGCAACCAACCCTTTGAAAAAATTCCCTGACCATTATATCAACATCAAACAGGTGCATGTCATAGGGTTCAATCCTTACCAAACTCCCTCCCTTGTGATATTTCTTCTTTTGAGGTGTCTCCATGGATAAAAATAGGGGATCAAAGGTTATGGTGTAGTGAGGGGTAAGGAAACAAATAGTGGCAAAGATAAAATGAGAGATTATAGTGACTAATGATTTCTCTCTCTCAATATTTTCCTCCAACTCACCTTGAATTAACAATAGACTGATTTTATGGCATTTTTTTAAAATGAGAGAAAGAAATCTTGAGTTAAGGAAGACAGAGATGCACTGTTCATTTTTATATCACCACACCATGGTTATCAAAGTTTTGGAAGGGTAGGTACTTCTTCCAATCACTACCAGCAGATCTTAAGATGAATGAATGATGATATAGTGAAAAGAAGAGGCTAATGCATGGGTCTTTGAATAAAAAATCTAGCACTGACCAATCCAAGTAAAACACATTGCATGAAACAAGGGATATGTAGAGTAGTTTTAGCAGTGACTTTCTGTAGCATAGTGTGCACACAATGACCAAGTAATTGATGAGTACTCAATTTTCAAAAGAAAAACAACTTGACCTCTAGAATAGGTGAAATCTAGGTGGCAATCGCGGCAAATTCTGTGGGAGAAAATATATAGATGCAAATGGATGAGAGGGGAAGTAGTCTGCAATGTCGGGCACTACCAAAAGCTGAGGCGGGGGCATCTCAAGACTTTTCTATGCAATGGAGAGGGATCAAAAAATACCTGGATATTGTGACTGATAATGGAGGATTTGCACAAGTTAGGAAACTGCTACATCCACTTCAACCTTCCATTTATCTTTGGTAGTTGATCTCATAGAAAAATTTGCAACTGGTCTGAACTAGTGATTTCCATAGCACTGATCTTGAGAGAAAATTCAAATGCTTAAACTGCTAGAAAGGTTCATAAATGACTGGATCTTAATATTATATTTTAATGAACAAGGGCACTGAAAACTAGAGAAAACATGACCTCAGCTGATTATGAAAAATTATGGCAAAGATCAAAGGACAAAGGTGTGCTATGGAAACTCCTAGTGAGTTGGCAACACCTTTTTCAAAAATTTGATTTGACCCCCCTTTAATGGACATAGGGACAACATGTAAAGAATAAAGTGTATGAGTGGATGGAGTGATGTGTCAAGTCATTAAGATCATGGGATGGGTTATTCTTGATGTCAAGTCAAGAGGTGATTCGAAACCATAAACCATAGAATGGACCTAGGATTAAAATATATGTGTGGGCAAAAAATGAGCCAAAATCACAAGTCCTCATTTGTTCAAAATAACCTAAGAAAAACACACAAAGAAACATAAATAAAACCTAAAGTATAAAGGATAAAAAAAATAAACCTAAGGGATAAAATACCCAATGTAATTTCATGTGATAACATTGGCTCCATAGGGGATGGCATGCTCCATGTGAGCTTCCAAGAACAAGCAATTTCAGTGACTTATGGGGTCACTTATTCAATCAAAAATAATAAAAAAATGATATTTACAATGAAATGGAAAGCCACTCATGGCTTAAGAAAAATACTTTTTTAGAAAGTGCCCATTTATAGGGCCACCAAAAACTACGGAATCCTCCAAATTATGCAACTTATAAGTGTTATTTGAAAATACCTCAGAAATGTTCAAGGGACCAATCCACAAGGCTTCAAATTTATCGTTATTTCCTTTGTCTTGCTTGGGTGCATCCCACTTGAGCACTAGATCTCCCAGATGGAAATATTGTTTTCTTACCTTCTTGTCAAAGACTTTCTTGATCTTTTGTTGATGGTTTTATGCTTTGTTCAATAGTTTCTCCTTAGTCTACTTCACTTCTACCAGCTGTTGTATTCTTATGACCATACCATCAGGTTCTCCTTGGTAGTCCTGGAAGAATTTTTCCACGGGAAAGGAAAGATGAGTAGGAAAGATAGCCTCAACTCCATACACAAGATGAAAAGGAGAGATACCAAGTGATCTCTTTGTTTTAATTCTATTAACCCACAAAGAAAATTTCATCTTTGAGTCCCATGATTTCTTGTTGTCTTTTAACAATCTCTTGATGATATTTATAAGGCTCTTGTTAGAGTATTCTGCCAATCCATTCACTTGGGGGTATTAAGGAGTAGAATGAACCAATGTAATACCATAATGTTCACAAAACTTGATCAATGGTTCAGCCTTGAAAGATGCAACATTATCAATAACATTTTTTCTTGGACAACCAAATCTTGACATGATATCCTCAAGAAAACTAATGATTACCTTGTGGGAGGAATTCCTTGAAGGGATGGATTCTATCCACTTGGTGAAGTAATCAATGAAATTAAAAATCCACCTATGTTTACCACTTGAAGTAGGATGAATTTCCCCAATGAAGTCTAGGCCCCACTGCTGAAAAGGTCCTGAAGCTACCACAGGTTTCAATGGAAAATATTTGAGCTACTGATTTCTAGAAATTTTTTGGCACTTGACACAAGCTCTAATATTTGCACAAACGTCAGTAAAAAGTCTAGGCCAAAAATACCCATCTCTGAGGATTTTATAGGTTGTGTTTCTCCAGAAGTGATGGCCCCCACATAAACTATCATGAAAATCAGACATAACCTTTTGGGTCTCCTGTGGATCAAGACATCTCAAAAGCACTCCTAGAGGATCTTTCCAATATAAAACTTGGTCAATAAGACAATATATAATTTCTTTGATCTTAAAATCTCTTACCTTGTTCCTTTCCAAACCATCAAGAGGCTGCAAATTCTGCAGAAAATATATGATGTCCTTGTACCAAGTGCATTCTCCCAATTGGGGGCTGACCTGATAACCTTTATCAGACAACTCAACTTGTTGATTTTATGAGCTAATGTTTATGAAATTAACCCCCAAGGATGTGCAATTTGATTCAGCCATCAATCTAGCTAAACTTGGCCTTTAACCAATTTAGTGGGATTTATTTCAAGATCAAATTCTAGAATTTTGGCAATCCATTTGCTCCTCCACCCATCTATGTCAGGATGGATAAGTATCTATTTCACTAAAGTTGAAGGGACATATGCAACGAATTTTGAATGAAACACATATACTATGAAAGCCTTAAGGGATTTGACCAAAGCATAATCCTACTTTTCCATGATTTCATATTTTATTTATGTATCCCTCAATGCTCTGCTAAAAAATACAATAGGATGCTCTAACTCTTCTGCATTTTTTTATAATAAAACAATAACTACTGTGTCAAATGAAGAAAAATAAAATATCAAAAAATCCTTCCAGTAGTCAAGGTTGATGAGCACGTGTGCTTCATTCAAATCCTTTTTTATTTTATCAAAATAATTTTGATACTCAGTAGTCCATTTGACTTCATTTCCTTTCCTCGGCATGGTTGTAGTGTACTTTACCAATTCAACAAAATTTGAAATGAACCTTCTTAAAAAAATGATTTTCCCCAAGAAAGACTGAAATCATTTCTTGGTTCTAGGGAGAAACAAGGCCTGGGTGTATTCTACTCTGCTTGAATTAATTCTTACCCCTTCCACTGATACAATGTGCCCCAATAATTTCCCCTCCTTCATAGCAAACAATGACTTTATAGGATTGAGAGAGAGACCAAACTTTTTTCACTTCAAGAAGACCTTCTTCAAATGATGATAATGTTCTTTATCAGATTGTGATAACACTATAATGTCTTATAAATAGATGACTACGAACTTGTCTTTCTCCCTAGTAAAGGCAATGTCCATGGCTCGCTGAAAGATCACTCCTACATTCATCAATCCAAAGGGAATTTTAGCATACATGAATGTGCCCCAAGGAGTAGTGAAGGTTGTCTTGTCTCTATCTTCAGGCAAGACAAACACATGATTGTAGCCAGAAAATCCATCAATCATAGGCATCCTAGATGAACCTATCACCCTCTACAATATGTGCTCCATCTTTGGTAAAGGGTAATTATCTTTCTTGAAGCTTCTATTCAAATTTATGAAATCAACACAAAGTCTGATTTCCCCATTTTTCTTTCTCATTGGGACCAAGTTAGCCACCCATTTAGAGTATCTCAAAGGATTGATAATCTTGGCATCCAAAATATTTTTTACCTCTTTTTCCATAATAGGCAGTAGCATAGGATTTCTTTGTCTAAGTTTCTGCCTAAATGAGTTGGTCTCTTCTTTCAAAGGGATCTTATGTTCAATGATTTTTGTGTCGTATGTTCTCATATCTTCATATGTCCAAGAAAACACATCAACAAACTCTTTTAACAACTTAACATATTCATCCCTTTGTTCCTTTGACAAGCTACTAGACAACTTGACATATTTTGGATCCTCCTTTGTACCCACATTACATTCAATCACATCAACATTTTTAGTTGAACCTTTAACCTTTACAACAACATCAGTTCCATCGAACAATCTCTCCAAATGAACTAGTACTTTTGGAATATGGTTACTAGGAAAATAAACAATACGATGGTTAGCAATTTTATTTAGAAAAACATCAACATGAGGGATATTTTCAGTATCATGATCTTGATCAATATGTAAGGTAGAAAACTCATCCACAGTCTCAAAAAATCTTTTAATCTCAAGATCATCCAAAAAAACCTTCCAATGTTTGACATTGTCAGGTATAGAGGGTCTATACTTCACTTTTACATCATATTTTAGTTTAGTTGGCAAAGGGACTTTGAAATTACTTGCTGAAACAACCAAGGAATATGCCATGGTGTTCTCCTATCTTGAAACAAATGAGATATTAAAAGCTAAGAAGAAATTGTCAACAAGATCCCAAACTTCATTTATGTAAGTCCTTATCATTTGGTGTTTAGCTTGATACCGATTTTTGATTTGATGGAAAATTAATTCAGTATCTCCAAACACTACTAGCTCTTCAATCCCCATGTCTTTGGCAACCCTCAAACCCAAAACAAGAGCTTCATATTCTACCACATTGTTTGTAGTTTCAAATTCTAGCTTGTAGGACAAAGATATGATCCCTTGAGTAGGGGAAACAAATACTAATCCATCACCAACACCTTTCTTAGAAGAGGCTCCATCAAAAAACATCTTCCAAATATAGGTATTTGGAGAAGAATATTCACAAAAAGTAATGGATCATCAGTGAGATGGAATGTATTGTATCCTAAATCAGTATCAAGTGAAAAAATAGGATGGTTGGTGAGGTTTTCTTCATCATTGATGATGTAGGATAATTGAGCCTCTCTGTAAAGACTTCTATGTTCTCCCCCAAAAACAGGAATGGTGGCATATGTAAGTTCCATCTGCAAGGTTCACCCTAGTGTTTTTATCCAAGATCTTGACAAGAGAATACCAAAATTAGGGGGGACATCAGCCACCACAATATCCATGACCACACTTTTCATGGGAAATTGAAACAAGGTCACAACCATATCTTTGATAACCCCAAGACACTTCACTTTCCTAGAGTCATAAGAGTATAAGTCATGGTATGTTTTTTGTAATTTCCAACCTAAGATCATCCATGAATTGTTTTGGCATGAGATTGTGAGATGCCCCTAAGTCCATCAAGCAATTATGCAACACTTTATCATGAATGTTCAATGATGTATATAATGGAGGGGATGAATCATCTCTATCTTCTATCAAAGTTCCTAGGATGACTGTTGGTTTTCATCTTGAAGGTTGACTGAATTGGTGGAACTGGAGGAAGGTTCAGGCTATAGCATGTTGGAAAGATATCTTTTGAATTCCTCATTTTTTATCAGCTCCAAAAAAAGTTCATGGATTTCGATTTTTTGAATCTCACTTTCAAAGTTGAAGAAAGATGGAGATTTCAGAATCTCCTTAACTTTTGGGGTAGGATTCTTAAACAATGCTTGAGGGCTTTGTGCATCTTTTTCTTTCCTGCCAGCTGCCATAGGCTTAGCAAAATTATTTTTTTTAGTGGGATGATCAGAAGTGTCAGTCTTTCCCTCTTTATTTTTGGACCTCAAGTTGTATCTATTAGGATGGTAATTTGTTTTTTCTCCTTTACTCAATTCATTTAATTGACTATCCATGAGAGACGCTTCATATGCAGATTGGGTCAAATGAGGGGATGAAGAGGTGTCACCAAGGCAATGGATTTTAGGATCTTTTTCTTCATATTCTCCTTATTCATCAACAACAAGGTTGTTTTTGAGAGGGGTTTGAATTTTTTGATCATCCCTATCTCTATTTCTTGGATCTCTTTGGAGGACCTGAGGGGCATTATTTTGTCTTCTGAAATTATCTCTATTATCAACATTTTGTGCATTCCTATAGGCTTGTTTTCCTTCAAGTTTTAACTTCTCCATTTCACCAAAAAGTGATTTTACCATTTTGTAAGTTCATCAAATTGAGGATGGACAACAGAGGAATCAGAGGTTGAGGCTTCAACTCTACTTTTTCTCTTGTCCCTATCATATTTTCCCCTAAGTTTTCTAGCTACCACTATGTTAGATTCTACTTCTAAGGCTCCATATTGCATATGAGCTAAGGAGGTAGATATTCTTTCTCTTGATAGAAGGAAAAAATCAGGGTCAAAACCACTGGCATAGATGATCTTGGAATAGGTTTATGTAGGCTTTATTTCAGCAAGAATCTTTTTGTACATTTTATTAAATCTTTTTGAGAAGTATGAAACAAATTACCCCTCTTTCCTCTTAAGGTATCCAAATTTTGTGATATAATAAAGAATTTGTTTTTATCCCTCCACTGTCTCAAGAAATAATCATCTAAAGCTTCAATCCAAACAATAGATCCAAGATTCAAGCCCCTAAACCATTTCCTATCCTCACCATCAAGGCTCTCTACAAAGAATCTCATCCATACATCTTCATTCTCAATGTTAAGATTGTCTTCATAACTATAAAAGGAAACAAGGTGTTCTTCAACAATTATGTCTTCCTCCTCTGTGAACTTGGGAATGTACTTAAGGTAGTCTCCAACAGGGAGAACATTCATAGGTTGAGGTAAGATAAGAGGGGAATACCTAGAATCCACTATGGCATCCATCCTATTTCTAGGAGCATTAACACATGCCTTTGGGTTATGACCTGTAGGAGAACAAGGGGGAGATGGAGCTTTGATAGCTACAACTACATTTTGGGTTTGAGGGGAAAGAGGAAACTTGGATGAAGAAGGAGAGTTCTTAGATTTTAGAGGAAGAGTTTGAGCTTTTGGGGAAAATGAAATAGGGTCCAAGGAAGAAGAGGTTTCCTCTTTTTTAGTCTCGATAACTTTGATAGGAGGAGTAGGAAAACCCAAAGTAGGGAAATATTCAAGACTCTCAAGTCTAAACCACTTTACAATATCAGGGAAAACATGGGTTTCAAAACTTTTTTATTTTACTTGAGGGCTAAAAGATGAATATTCAATAGGGAAATTTTCAAAATCTAAACTTCTAGAAACTTCAATAGAAGGTAAAATAGGAGGGTTAGATATGGCTACTGGAGTTTTAAAAGTAGAATCATGCAAATGACCAGAAGTACCTAGTACAGTAGGTGAAAAGTCTTCTTGAGAAGCCTTTCATTTTTTGAGAATATTCTTTGGGTTAGCTTCAAGTGTTTACAGAGGTAGATGTGGAGTAGACCTCATGTATCTACCTTTGGGAGCCACAACTGAAACAATGGAGTCTCTAGGTGCAAGATGCAATCTTCAATGTATTGAATTCTAATACACCTTCAACATCAATATGCTTTGTCTTTCACTCCCAGTGAAATGTCCTCAAATCGTTCCCCGACAACGGTGCCAAGAATGTTAACACTAAGAATTATGTTGGCATAGGGGCAAACCTAGGGTTCAACACTTCAACAGTGCACCAAGAAAACCCTAACTACCAGCCCTTTCGACAACACCTGCGAAGAAGATGAAGTCTCACTCAACGTAGAGGCAAGGGTGGTTGCAAGACACAAATGTCTGCAACCTAGCTGGGACACAGATATGTGATTACATCCTCTAACAAAGCACTTAGAAGTTAGGATTCATCAGTATTTAACCCTTATTCACATCGCAGATCCAAACCCTAATTATAGAACAATGCATTATTCAACCAAATCTAACACAACTAAGAACTTAGCATATGGAAAGAGATCATATCTAGCATTCATTCACATAACTAAGAACTTAATCTATCATACTAGGTTCATCTAAAAATTCATTACTGCACTAAGCTTAAATCATATGAACAATATAACAACCATAATGCACAAAACAACCATAACACAGGATATACTTGGTTCACCCTAGTGTGCGGCTATGTCCACCAACTCTTCTCTTCCTGATTATCTTTTGTCAATGTTCTTACATGTACAGATCCCAAAAACAACACTCCACATAGGACAGGAGATCTACACACACCTTCCCAGATCGTCCTTCCCCGAGTTAGGTCACAACACAAATCTTTCTTACACAGTCTGCACACAAGATTCTTACAGTCACTTGCAGTTAGCTCTACATGTCTTAACAAATAGCATGCACAAAGCCTCTAGCTCCACACTAAGCCGATTCTACTATGTCTCTCTACTTACATCGCCTAGATTTCTATTTATACATTACAAAATGGGCCTAAACATGGGTAAACCCATGGGCCGACATCCCATACCCATTACATAAACCATAAACCCAAAATTTCCCTAAAAAGGGTTCGAGATCCCACAATATCCGCTTCGCCTGGCGGTCCATCTTTGACCAACCTGTCGAAGTCCTAAAAATGATCAAACATGAACAAGGTTCTTCAAAACTTGGTTGAGGGCCAACATGCCACCAACACTCACCTGTGACTCATCCTGAGTCACTTTTCTCTGGGTAACTCTACCTCAAACGCCTTGATATTGGCCCAAGCTTCTTTGACCTATTGCTTCGCCAAGGCTTCCTGCTTGAAGAACTTCTGAATAACTAGCTTGGTCACATGTCCTTCCAAGAGTTGTTAGACTGTAGTGACTAGTTTTTCTAGTTCTTCTCCTCGTCCTTCAATCTCCTCAAAAAGTAGGCAAGTTGCATCCTGGATTGGCTGGAGCTTTTGAGTCACTTCCATGACTTTTCTCTATATGGCATGGACCTGTTGCTGAGTTGTGTACTATTCTTGGGATCTTTTCATTCGCTCGACTGATGACAAGGGCTTCAACTACACTTGTATTGTTGTTTCTTTCTTCTTTGCTTCCTGGATCTGGGACTCCAATGTCTTTAGTTCAGGGTCCTCAGTAAGGCACTCATAATTTTGTGCACTTCGACTGCTAAGCTATTTACATTCCAAGTCTAATGCCTTGATTCTCTGAACTGCGCTTCGGATGATTTCTTCTCACTAGTATCATACTTCTTACGGGGTGCATGGTACTACTTGTAACTCCAATTCTACTACTCTTTGTTGAAGTTGTTGGATGGGTGTAGCAATATTCACTACTTGACTCTCCACCGGGTCTTCTTCTATCTATTCTAAGCCTATCATAGAGCGAATTTCTCTATTGACTGCTTCTTTACCTCCAACCTGCTTCATGAGCAGTTGTTCTTTCTCTTTCTGGATCAACACTTTATCCTCTTCGAACTTAATTTGGAGGTCATACTTCTCTTGTTTCACAACTCGACGTTTCTCTATGACTTCCTCTTGTTCTTTCTTCAGGGAAACTATGGCTTGTTCTTTTTCTTCCTGCACGCAACAAAGGTGAGATTCAATTGCATCAGCTATTCTGCAGAGTTGGGCAAGCTCATCTCCCAAATATGTTTCTTCTGATGGCAAGGGAGCAGTGGAAACTGCGCGGCTAGAGTGAAGGGCTTTTTGTACCCCTCTCAGCTTTGTTTCAATTCTTTCATACATGGTTTATTTTTTTTCTTCATTTATCTGCAAAATATCTTTCAAGGCGTCTGATACAGCTGCGATAATGAAGTCTAAGTCATTGACCGTGAGAAAATTCTACATATTTGGCTTAACAAATTTGGACTTCTTCTGCGATGTTAGTTTCATTGGGGAAACCTTTCTTTTCTTGGACATATCTGCCTCTTCAAGGGAGTTCCTAGGTAGTGTTACTTCGCCCTGCTTCTGCTTGTCTTCTTCTCCTTATTTCTCTTCTTTGTCCACTTCATCATCTCCTCCTCCACTAAGTGAATCTGATGTAGTCTCTTCTGATGTGTTGTGTATTTCCTATACATATTCCTTCTTTTTCTTCCTGCTACTAATGGGTGCATCATATTCTTAGTGAGTAACCACTAGACTTCCAATGAGGTCGGGGTTAGACAATTCTATGTGGTTAACTAGCACTGGGAGTTCTTCAGGCCACTCCTTGGTGATTTCCTCCATGTCCTCCTCAGTGAGTTTGTAATAAGACTGAACATATTCTTTATGTTTGTCTCTGCGCACATTGATATATATAAAATGCCTATCTGTGCAGAACTTCACAAATGGTATGAACCTATCCAGGGTGTTCGGCATCATATGAGGGAAATACTCGATATCTCTCTTTAAATGCAGATAGTAGGTATGGAACACCATGTTTGACTGCCATTGTTTCCCCATATTGCTCGAATACCAAAGTGTGGTGAACTTCACAGCTAGTGTATCGAATGGCTCAATGTCAAGGAAGGTCGCTTGTTATAACTCTAAATTGCACCATACATGCTTACCTGGCATCAGGCCAACTCATATCCCTTCTTTGCCAAAACTCTGCTGAACAACTCTTTGAAAATCCTCTTGTGTTAAGGCCCATGCGCCCTAACCCATTACTGTGTGTGTGTGCATGCTGGATGACGCACTACAGCCTACATGTACCTAACAAAGAACAAAAAGGAAAGTTTCTGATAGAACAAAAAGCTATGGGTCAGTTAACTGAAACTCCCAGCCATGCATCGCTGAGGGTTCATCCAAAACCCTAGCTCCTTCTAGCCTATAAAATAATGGGGAGGGGTACCATTTGGAAGAGGAAAAAATATAGCGAAGAAACTCTGCCCATTTACGTAATCCATTGTCCCAACCCTTTATCCTTTCCTCATGCCAAAGGAGATTTAATGCAAAGCAGTTGGAGGACAGAAGAAGAGGAGCCTAGGATCAGGTTCAAGGAGCGGTGGCCGGTCTTAGCATTGATTGTAAGTTCATTCATTTTCAAAATAATAAAAGAATACTTTTGCCGTCCCAATACATGAATTATCTATGGTTTGGCTAATTTATGCTTGATTTCTAACCCTTGAATAGAGAAGTAGCGTGCATGCATAGTTGTTATTTGTCTTGATTGTAGGTTATCTGTGGAAGGAGCAACGCAAGAAAGTGGTCAAAGCGCAACGGAGGATCTACATCAAACGTCGGTAACCAGGTTAGTAGTCTTTTTCCATGCATGTACTACAAAAGAGGGGTTTAAGTTTTGGGTTGTAGGTTAAAAAGTAATTTCTTTACAGTCAAAATCTGCATGCAAGTCTGACCCTAGTTTGCTAGTCTGTAGGGAATTTTTCCCAACAACAGAATTGGTGACCATACTGAGGATAATACTCTTTAGGGTTTCTCGATTTCTTTAAAGTTTTTGGGTAGTTTAAAGATTAGGTTTCTGTTTTTCTTTGCTTGTATTTTTCTAAAAGGTCTGATCTAGCAGGGAGCCTGGTTCTTCATACCAGTTTTCCCTGACTTGTTCTTGATGGTAGTTGTCGGGACACACAGAGGTACACGCGGCCTGTAGAAGGCCTGCACACATGTACCCGTGCCCTATCCTCTTACAGCCTATGTGTGAACGCTAGCTGTAGGGATAACAGTAGCGTGTAGGAGGTCAGAGAACTTTAGAGGTAGTCCACCTCTTCCCTATCAGAGTTATACATTCTCAGGGGGTTTTTGGAATCCTGTCTGAGTCTTGTTGGTTCACAGTCCTATCTTAGATTACTTTTTCTCCTTGTTATTCCTTGCATTATTTTTTCTTTTCTGTTAGAAAAAGAATACAAGCCTTCAAGGGACCCTGGTTATCAATACTAGAGGCCTCTTCCTGGTCTGGACTGCCTGTTTTCATTTTTTTCTTAGAATTATACATACATGCGGGCTGTACAAGGTCAGCCCGCGTGTACACGCGTCCTGTTTCAGCTCAGCATGTATTTGTACGCGTGCTGTCATAGTGATAGTAGCATGCTTGACAGGCTACTTTTTAATCAAGGTGGGGCAGTCATCCCCTCCTTTGATGAGAATTATTCATCTCAGGTGTTTGAGTCTAGGGTTGAATAGTCAGTAGGTTAGGTCATCTTACCCTTAGCCTTCTTTTTCTCAGTTGATAGTTGACAGAAAATAAAAAAAAAAAAATTATTTTATGGTTTTTAGACAAGCGTAAGAGTCTTTGTTTTCTTGATTTCCATTGTGTGTCTTTACTCTGATTCTTTGCGATCTGCGCTTTAAGATAGAATTTGTTTTTCTTGGTTTTGTGCTTGTCGATATTTTCCCTTTGTTGCTTTACTAGCACTGAAATAAAAAAAAATCTCTCTTTTCATTTTCTTCTTTGTTTGAAGAGTGTGTTTCTGCATCATTAGCAAGGGAAAAGTATTTTATTTCATAAGTTTTTGGATTGCATTTAGAGAATAAGTAGCTCGTATTTGAGAGAAATTCCTTTATGTTTGTTGTATAAAATCTTAGAAAAATTGAAAAGAAAAAGAAGTCTTTCTTTGTGAAAAGTTGTTGAGATTTTGCATTTAGAAAAAGTCTTTTGTTTCCAGCCTTTTTCATTCGTTTTTTCTTTCGTCTTTACACATCATCAATTTCACCCTCATACCCCTTGACGTAAGAAAAAACCATAAAAGAAACGCTAATTTAAAATCTATTAGACTTTTTGTTTGTAGGGTTCACAAACTAGTTTAGGACTAGGGCCTTGGATTAGGTTGGAGAGGAAACTTTCCAAGGCCATTCAAAACCAAACATTAGAGTCTGCAATAGGGAGTGTCTAAGTCCATTTTCGTCGAATTTATCCAGGAACCCCCTCTAACATAGGGGATAAACAGGAGGTCACATGCATAAAGGTAGAAGAGATAACCCTTCCAAAGCTGGACCAATCTTAGTGGAGAACACATATCGAGGGCTTGTTTTGGGATTCCGTCATTTTCATTTGCCATGGGACTTCATGGGTCTCGAATCCATTCGAGGTCCTTAGTTGTATTCCCAAACATTTTCTCTCGATACCCTTGACAGGTTTTGGGCTTGATGCCCTGGTCATTGTGGTCTACCTGACCTTCGACTATACCCGCCTGGTGACTGTTCGCGTGCTGGCAACCTAGTTGCCAATCTTTTTAGGGACATACACGGGTGACTGCGGGGGTATACCATGGTACCTAGGACAGAAATTGGGCCATTCTTTGTAGATTATACCTAGAGGGTGCTTCCATATTCAAGTTTCACTTGCATCGGTAAGTTTCTCTAGTGTTGGTTGTTGTAACTATTCTTCCAAATAGTTTAGTGATTGCTTGTCTTATCTCTTAGGGGCTTCTTTTTAGTGTGTGTTATTTTGTGAATGTGTAGAATACCTTAGCATGTCTTGGATCTTCTCACACAGTGAAGGATCCCGAGCTCCGCTTGTCACGAAGGCCTCTAGGCCTGCCACCAGTTACATTGGAGCGACCCCCGCCACCATTAAGGCGGAAGCTAGACCAACAAGGGTCTTTCGAAGCGACCGGGTTATAAACCTTTGTGCCCAAACAACTCCCAGAGGAATCAATTTCCAATCTTGGCTCATTTGAAACCCCAACCACTGATTTCTTGGCATCGTTTATTGTACCGATCCAATTTCATGAACGCCAGTCAGTGCCTCACGCGGCTATGGAAACAAACATTGCTACTTCCTCTGGGAATTCTTCCATTCCCACTACCATTGCTACCATAGGAGAATCATCTCCTAACTTACCATCATTGGTCCAAGCCACCATGGTCTCGACTGCAACTATGTCGCACAGTGGACCAAACCCATCTATGGTGGTGGCCACAACCCCCTTCACACCTAGTACAACAGGCCCTCCGTTCTCATACGGTATGCCTAGTTCGGGTACAAGTCTTGCACTCACTTACTCCACTTTACAGACTTTGGGTCTAGGGGTAGGGAGCTCTAACGCTCCTCTGCAAGGTCAACTTGGGGGCACTCCTGTCCCTTTTAATTCTTTTCCTTACGCAGGAGGTCATATCCCTCCTTCGTCCCCTTCGCTTGGTGGTCTGCATCAACAATCCATCGGGCAGCTTGCACACACTATTTTATTTGGAGTAGGGAGTCAAGGAACACCTGTGCACAGTATGCTGGTAGGTTCGACACCATTTTTTTGGAACGAGACATTTGGTAACAACAATTTCTCATCCACTGCTTTCCCGTCTTGGGACAATCCCATTTTTGGACAGTCTACTCTGGCGTAGGGTACTATTCCTACGTAGGGGGCACATATAACCAGACCTTGGAACTCAGGACAAGGATCCATTCCCTCCTTTGGAATGTCATTCTGGGGTAATTCTTTTCACATTCAATGGAACCCTGGACAGACCACTATGCCTCTCCCATCGGGACCGGCATGGGGTAATCCTTTCCAAAGTCCTTCGAACATGATGCATGCCCAACACCCTATGTCCTTTATGGGAAATCAACCAATGATGTCTCCACAGATACAAAATCCTTATGCTGGTCAAGGCCATGGTTTATACCAGAATCCGAGCCAGCAGCCAAACTTTTCCTGGAAACCTAGTGCCAGTCAAACTCTAGGACCCTTTTTCCCAGGTTATCAACAACAACCCAAACTACCATTCCCGGTGACGTTACACTTGCCAGATTTGACAAGGTTGTTAAATGATCCATTTTTTCACGATCCACGTTGGCCTCCTATGCCAACGAAGTTTCCTTTGGACATTCCAAAGTTTGAGGCCAATCCTAATGAAGATCCAGGTGATCATGTGACTACTTCCATCTTTGGTGTTCATCTAACTCATTAAAAGATGACTCCATACAGTTGTGATTGTTTCAACGCACTCTTATCAGGAGTGCTGCAAAATGGTACATCGAGCTCCACCACTCAAGATACTCTTCTTTTGGCAAACTGGCGATGGCCTTCCTTAGCCATTTCCAGTTACCTGTGAGATACAACATTGGCACAAAGATTCTCGCCAATTTCAAACAGACAACAACGGACCATATCTCTAATCATATCTAAGAGTGGAGACGCCGGAAGAGTCTAATCAAAGTACCAGTCCCACCAGCATTCCTGCTTGAGTGGTTCCTTAAGTCTCTGGTCCCACAATTATCCAAAAACGTTGTGACTTCCATATTTTTCTCCGAAGAAGATGCCATCATGAGGGCTCAACAGTTTGAGCTCATCTATTCTCAGCCTGGTTTATTATACAACATCCTGCTGGATGCACCACGATCGATACTGGATAAAACTAGACAGAGAGTTGGACCACATGCCGATGGTATTGTTGGTTTAGCACAAACCAAGCCCGCTGAGCAATTGACAAAAGAATTGCAACAATTATCTATACAACACTCAGTGGCCACCCAGACTATTGCTTTGGCTGCTCCTCCTACCCAAACGTCGGAAGTACACTCCATGCAGTCAACTAACCCAAAGGCCACCCAACATCCTGAAGGTAAGAAAAAACAATGAAAGAAGGGTAAGGGGGATAAAAAACCCACTGATAATGCTGGCGGGGACACCACAGAAAAATGGAAGGCAAGGTATCTGTGTAACTTGTGTGTAGAAGACCACCCGACCCATCTTTGTCCTCGACTTGCAGAGGCCCAAAAGTTTGTCACACAGCAGCAGCAAGCAGTGTTGACTAATCCCTTTCAACATGGGAAAAATTTCACTCAAGCCTCTACAAGCACAGAAGGGGGAAACCAAGAAGCCTGACCTCCCCTAAACAATCCCTCATCCGCGAACATATATATGGTTAATGGTGATGCTTTCATAATTACTAGAGTGCGCGACTATAGTAAACCAAGCACTTCTGAGAAGGGTAAAGAAGTTGACCTCCCATATATTCCTCTACAGATCGAGAAGACGTTGGGAGAAACAATGACATGCATTCCAAAGGGTGCATTTAAGAAATATTCTCACAACCCAAATGCAAGGGACACCCAGAATTACTCTGTGGTGGAGGATTTATCACAAATCCCTTGTGCAATGTCTTCTTTGGAGGTCCTCCAAAGTTGCCCTGCTCAGAGGAAAGCCTTGTTAACTCCTTTGGGTTCTACTGAGACTTGTAATCTGGGTACCATCATGTTAGATACAACCGACTTAAAACCTCATATGCCTTACCACGTAGCGTTTCAGATAGTAGTGGCTCATCCCACGAAAACTTTTACACGAAATATCTTCCGCATGGTGGTCGACAAGGGAGCCTCGACATGCATTATGTCATTAGCATGTTGGAAGGCCATTGGCCAACTCGCTTTGTCTCCATCACCTACTCTCCTCACTGCTTTTGACGGTCATTCTTTCCGACCACATGGCATCATTCCTTCTTCCCCTGTGTAGTTAGGAGGGAAGACCGTGTGTGTCAAAGTAGAGGTAGTCGATGCTCCCCTTGAATATAATCTCTTGTTAGGAAGGATTTGGAATTATGCTATGTAAGTTGTGGTTGCTACAGTTTTTTGAGTCTTGTTGTTTCCACACGAGGGTCGGATAGTGACCATCGATCAATTGTCCTTCTCTAGACCTGACCCAGCTTTGGGGGCATCCACGGTCCCCATGATTGATAATCCTCAACCAGGTGTTGTTAACATAGGAGTTGGTTTGTGCCTATCCTTGATGGGTACCTTCAATTACCCACCTCCTCACGATGATGTCAAATTTATATCTAATCACCATAAGGTTGATATTTTTCAAGTTTCATCGTTCCGCACGACTTACTTTGAGGATCCTTGGATTCTTCCTTCCCCATCAACCACGATGGATGAGATAGGGAACTAAGGCATGTCCATAACCTTGTCGGCCTCTAAAGTAGCGTACTCTTTAGTCCAAAAAGCTTCAGCTAACCCTGATCTAACTCCCGCACAAGAGTTAGATCCACTTCTAGAGCCTATTTGGGCTCAGGGTTATCTTGCTAATATCGATTCGTTAGACTTAGTATTGCCTTCTAACGAAGTAGTAATCAAAGAAATGATTAGTTCAAACAAACCTTGGGAAGATCTTCATCATAGATCCTACTTTCTCCCAGAGTTAAGATGAATCGAAGCAGGAGAATTCACCATTACCATGATGGGAGATCAGCCATGTCCTATTAATCTCTTAGCTACACAGGAAATTTATGCTAAGGGCAATATAGCGACTATCACTGAAACCATACCCATCAACGTCTCCCGCAACCCTGGTGTCGTGGAGAATGTCTTCATCGGAGTAGATTGTTCCCCCAAAGAGATTCAAATTTACATGGATCTTTTCAAATAATTATGTGACGTTTTTTCCTGGTCTTATGAGGAAGTGCCAGGTATTGATCCAAAAATAGTAGAACATGAAATCACAATGTATCCTGATGCCAATCCTGTTCGACAAAAACTTCGTCCAGTTAATCCTAAGAAAGAAACAACCATCAAGATTGAGGTTGAGAAATTGCTAAAGGCAGGTTTCATTTATCCTATTCATTTGACTCAATGGGTGTCAAACCCCCTACTGGTCAATAAAAAACAAGGCACGATTCGTGTATGTACCGATTTCCGTGATTTGAACAAGGCATGTCCCAAAGATAATTTTCCAACACCATTCATTGACCAGATCATTGATGAATGTGCTGGTTGTGAATCCTTTTCATTCATGGATGGTTTTTTGGGATATAATCAAATCCAAATCACACCTCAAGACCAACACAAGACGGCATTCATTTGTCTGTGGGGTATGTTCGCATATCGTAAGATGCCTTTTGGCCTTAAAAATGTCGGAGCCACATTCCAGCGAGCCATGTCTTTTTCATTTCATGACCTCAAACATATAGTCGAGGCCTATCTAGATGATTTAGCATCACGCTCTTGCAAGCGAAAGGATCATCCCACGCACCTCAAACTAATCTTCAAATGTTATCGCTACTTCAGGATTCACTTGAATCCAAACAAGTGCAGTTTCTACATAACGTTAGGAAGTTTGTTAGGTTTCATTGTATCAACAACAGGGATCATGGTAGATCCTCTTAATATGGAGGCAATAATCTAGTTGCCCCCCCCACGCACAATCTTACAACTTCAGAGTCTACAAGGTAAGGAAAACTTCTTATGACGCTTCATCGTCAACTATGCCGAAATCACCAAGGGATTTATGTGTTTGCTAAAGAAATACGTTCCTTTTTTCTGGGACGAAGACGGTCAATTCTCTTTTGATGCATTAAAACATGCCCTCACAACCGCACCTCTGCTACGACCACCTAATTATAAAAAAGATTTCTTATTATATTTGGCTACCGCAGAGTCAACTATAGGCATGGTTTTAGTCCAGGAAGACGATTTTTTTTTAGAATACATGATCTATTACCTGAGCCGAGGCCTTGTAGGACCGGAACTCAATTATTCTCATATTGAAAAACTTGCGTTGGTAGCAGTTCATGTCGTTCAACGGTTCTGTCACTATGTTTTGTTTCACAAGACCACCATCATTGTTTTTGTGAATCCATTCCAGTACATGTTGAAAGAATGAGTTATAGGCGGAAAAATCAGTAGGTAGATGGTCATCCTCCAAGAATTTGACTTAGACTTCATTTCAACAAATTCCAAGAAGTCATTGGTCTTCGCATAACTTATTTCAAAGCTTCTGGTTGAGTCAGGTGATGTTGTGCCTTAGGATTCACTTATCCAGGGGGATATGTTTTTGATTGAATCTTCAGACCCCTGGTATGGAGATATATTTATCTATATCCATAATTTGAAGTGCCCCAACTTTGCTTCTCATGATGAGCTTCGGGGGATATGCCATCAAGCTAAGAATTATCTCATACTCGATGATACGTTGTATCAGAGAGGTGTAGACTGCATCATGCGTCAATGTCTCACTCATGAGGAGGCCATCATAGTGCTCAACAATTTCCATACTGGAGCATGTGGCGGTCATTTATCTGGGTTGGCAACATCCCAGAATATTTTACAAGTAGGTTACTTATGGCCCACACTTATCAAAGATTGTATCGAATCGGTCAAGAAGTGCCATCCATGCCAAATCTTCTCTTGGAAGATAAGGGCACATCCCGCTTCTATGTTTCCTGTCATCACAGTTGGTCCCTTCACTAAGTGGGGGATTGATTACACTACATGTAACCCCCCATCAGCAAGGGGGCATCGCTATATCATCGTAGCTGTCGACTACTTCACTAAGTAGGTTGAAGCTATGCCAACATTTAAAGATGATGGAGAGACTGCAACTCTCTTCTTATTCAATCAGATTATAGTAAGGTTCGGCATCCCGAGAGAGATTGTCACTGACCATGGCAGTCACTTTCAGAATCAAATGATGACCGAATTAACATCAAATCTTGGGTTACGGCAGGAACATTCATCACCTTACTACCCCCAAGCCAATGGGTAGGTGGAAGTTGTAAACAAAACTCTTAAGACGATTCTACAACAAACTATCAACTCAACCAAGTCAAATTGGCATCTGATGTTATACTCGACATTATAGGCTTACCGAACATCTATTAAGACTGCAACCAGTTTCTCACCTTTTCAACTCGTTTACGGGCTGGAGGCAGTCTTTCCCATAGAATGTCAAATCCCATCTCTGAAATTGGCAATACAGTTATTGCCAGACACTTCTACACTTGAATAATGGTTGGTATACCTTGAGCAACTTGATGAGCAGCATTGTGATGCGGCCCTGGCCAACAAGGCTCACAAACATAAGGTCAAGTGTCAATATGATAGGTTCATTCGTCCTTGGATTTTCTTTGAAGGCGACCTTGTCTTGGTCTATGACCAAGACAAGGACCCCCTGGAGGCAGGAAAGTTTAAACCCATGTGGTTCGGACCCTTCATTATCAAAGAGGTATTAAAAAAGGGCACTTATTGTTTGGTTGATTTTGAAGGGAATGCATTGACGGAGCCTAGAAATGGGCTCTACCTCAAGAAGTATTACTCATAGATAGGTCACTGTGGGTATTTTTTTGTAACATATGTATAGTCTTTGTAATATTACTTTTTAAGTTTCTTTTAAAGTGTTATGGACGTGTCATTGATGTTATCTTTCATCAATATGGCAGATGTCAAGTGAGTCCGAAGTGTTCGTTGGGTATGCAGATGGTGCTATTCAACACACGCGGAGGCTTGCCTCCGCAGCCTGGGTAATCTTTACACCTCAGGGTTAGTTGTTATCTTCCGGAGGTATATGCTTAGGTGACACCACAAATAATGTCCCCGAGTATAGTGCAGTTATTGAGTTGCTTCGTGACACCTTGTCATTGGGTATCTCTCATCTCCAGGTCTATCTTGATGCTCAACTCGTTGTGTCGCAGCTAAACATAGTATACCAGGTTCATGATCCAACTTTACACCGACGATTCCTTAGGGTACATCTCTTAGAACGAAACTTTGATTATATTACATATTTTCATGTTCCTAGGAGATTAAACCAAATTACAGATACTCTAGCTAATCAAATTTTAGATTGGCATCTTGCCCACATATAAAAAGAACATGGAAATAAACATGTAAATACATTTTTGCACACATAATCCATAAGACAAAAAAATGATAAAAACCATATATAAACATCATAAAATAACTAGAGTACATAGATGGACGCAAGCGCCTCAAAAATGGGAATAATAACGAGTCACCAGGCTTATGCCCTCAAAAAATATATACAACAAGGTGCTCGTGGCACATAAAAAGTCTAAAGTATGTTCAGGGCCTATGGGCCCTATTATAATCATCTACAGCACGGGCTAAACACCTAAACAATTGGACCCATGTCTGAGGTGCCCCCACAACATGAGGCTACATGGATGGCGGCAAGTCCTCTATCTCCGCCATCGGGACTGTGCGAGTGAGCGTAGTAAAGTTCCGCTAAACTCGGCTAAGGACCCTCTCAGCCTCTCCGGCTGGGAGGTTCCCTGCTACTGTTTCTCCCCCAGTGGCGGCAGCTATGGCTTCCGACCATGGACGATGCTTGTTCCATGCATAATCGGTAGGTCGCACAGGTCCCACATCTGCATGCAACAAACGTATACCCGTCAAATACTCTAGCATACAAAAAATGATATATATAACAAAAATACATAAAAATTACATATGCAAACAAAAAAAACTATAAAGGTGGAGACTTACCCATCTCCCCTCACTCCTCACCAGGAGGCACAGATATCTCTGGATCTCTAGAGAAATCTATCCCTGTATATGGGTAGTCCTCGATAACAGATATTTGTCATGATAGCCAAGAAAAGAAGTCATCGTCGAAGGACTCAACGGTCCTTCCACCACCCTGTCACGACAGTAACACTGCCCATCTACACACTGTAGGAAAAGAGGCCAGATGTCCTCATACCACAACCCGAGGACTAAAACTCGGAACTCTCTCAAAAAAGAATGAACACAAGATGGTCTTGAACCCGAAGTTACTCTGTGTCCATTGTCGGCAATCTATCAATTGCCTCTTCATGCACTCAAGCAGTGTGGTACTCCAATAAAAAAATTGTGCATTCATGAACTGAATAGAACAGTTCATCTGTGCGCATGAAGCCTGATGCACGACTACTGAGCCGATAATCCGCCCAATCAGTAACAAGATAGTCTGCAGTGCCAAGTTGGTAATATTGCTAATGGGTACCTGGGATCCCACACATTTAGTCCCAGCCTCACAGTGCTCAGCTATCAATTCCGAGATCTTACTCGGCCTTGCAGGAAAAGTCTGGAAGTTGACTAGTTCCCCTCTCCTTGAGAGGCCAGTCAGAAAGTAAATATCCTCGGTGGTGGGCACCAATGGTTGCCCCTCTATCATAAAGGCCTCTACATCAGGATGCCATTAATCAATCAAGGCATTCAGTAGTCTTGGTTGCACGCACATAAACAAAAATAGGAAGAATTTGAGTAAACTACATTGCATTAATACAACCACAACATTCGGATCTGCAGCAACCAACTCATTGATTGCCTCATGCTCCCTCTCCCTCCACTGGACATACATCCTGCCAACACAACAAGGTAAAGGAGGGTCAATGCTTCTTTTTTTTTTACTTTTTCATCACAAAAGGGGGGTACACGCCATCTGTAGAGGTGACAGTTGCGTGTACACACGAGCAGACTTCACTCTGTTCGCATGTACCTAGGGATGACTTTTTTAAGGTCGACGCCCACCCAAAAAACCAACTAAATAATTAAATTGAAGTATTGAATAGCTAGGTAAGGGATTTTTTACCTACTTGGTCCAAGCAGAAGTTCGTTTCATCCACTGTAGCTCCCGAAATCACTATCTTTGGCAAAGGGGGTCTTTTGGCTCCAGAGTCAATTTCAAAATCAGCAATGGTGATAATGAGCTGCCAACTTCCATTTATAAACTTTTTGGCCCCCCTTATCGGTTTCTTTATACCAAAAACCATTTAGAGTGATCCAAGAGTTATATGGGAGGGATTTGATCAGGTATTAGGACAATTTTTTTTTATTTTTGAAAAAATATTGACGGTCCATAAAAAAAAATTTCTTTAAAAAACAACTTGAGCATATAGGTTAGGATATCACCCCAACTTTTGATCCCATCAGGTTGTGACACAAAACCATCATATCTGCTCTAGAAGTGTCACGACTTGGTGGTAGAGCTTACCAGAACATGGATGCCCTAGGTAGGTCCTGGTTGCATTATGGTGTCCATGCCGTTCCTAAAAACACTGTAGGCTCGAGAGCCTGTATAGTCTTTCCTGAATATGAGTTCGAGCTTCACTTGCATGAGTCTTTTTCACTCTTTGTCTTACCCTCAGGACTCCCAAAAAATAATGGGTCTCCTTTTAAGCCCTTTTCAGACCCTCTAAAAATGAAAATATTGTCGAGCGATCTTGTGGCCTTTCACGCTCGTTAAAATGAAATTTGAAGTCACATCTGTCTGGCGGTAGTTTACCCCTTTTTTAGTCTGGACGATCAACTGTATGAACAAAGGTATACTCTATCGAATTCCCATTCTTTAGAAGAGTATCCTCAGGTATAATTTTATTCCTTTTTCAGGCCTGAGGGACTAAATTTACAAAAAATAAACCCCCACAGAGTCCATAGTTAAGCTCTTTTCAGACTCCCTAAAATTGAAAAGATCGTTGAGTGACCTTATTCTTTCACACTCGTTAAATTGGTCCAGAAGAATATTCTTGACGGAGTCCATAGTTAAGATTTTTTCAGACTCCTTAAAAGTGAAAAAATAGCCAAGTGATCTTGTCCTTGTCATACTCATTAAAATGGTTTTGAATTGACGTCTAATCGGTGCTAGTTTATCCTTTTTTTGAACCGACTAGACCATTGTTGAAAAAGGTACCCCAGTGGAGTCTCCTTTTATTGTTTTTCAGACTCTCTAAACATGAAAAACCATAGATCTTACCTTCTCTAGGATCGTTAAACTTACATTGAATGGAGTTACCATTGTGTGTTCTATCAACCGCATTTGCATACCTTATCCACCAGCCTTGTGACAGTTTGCTTCTGCGTCTTAACACCTTTGGCCGTCGGAGGTTTTTTCTAAGTATCATTTTACCAGAACATCAGTCTTGTCCTTGTGCCTCGAGCTTGTATGTTTGTAGTACTCGTTCCTCCATTGTAACATAATATTCCTTTATTCTTTTTCCAAAACTATCAAAAAGAAACAAAAAAATCAAATATACCCCAAAAAGAGGATGGGAAAATTATTTTCTTTATTGGTAGCATAATGAGTCGCCCTTGGATAAAGCACATCTGTCCATTTGATCATCAAACTATGGGATGTAGTACGACCTTAGGAATCTTTTCTTGCTATATAGAGTTGTGTCCT
>CBVK0101089398.1:0-19244 GCA_900067695.1 Picea abies
CATCACGTGGCTCCGTGCCCTGCTGGTGGTCCTCGCACTCCTTGGAATTCCGTGTTTCCACCAATAACACCCCATCTAAGGAAGCGTCCACCTCTCTAGCTTTGCCAATGCATTGCTGAAGAATGGGGTGAAAAGGCTCAAGGGCCGAGCTGCAAATGAGTTCCGAGTCTCCCCTGTTGATGCCAATATTTGCTAATTCATCTGCAACTTGATTCATGCTTCTTCTGACGTGGGCAGGGATGATACCCAAATTCGGGCACAGGGAATCAATAATGCTCTGTAGACCATGCAATAGTCGCCAACTGGGCGAGATTCTATCTGGGCTGGCCCCATTGAGAATTTTTCGTAGCAAGTTGATGATTATTTGGGAGTCACCCTCCACTATTAGCTTGGAAAAGTTGTTTTTGATGGCCATCTGTATTCCCTTGGTGAGACCCCAAAGTTCTGCTACATTGTTCGTCGAGTGTCCTATGTAGCCAGCTCCGATGAGAAGGATGTTTCCATTGTGATTGCGGAAGACTATTCCATATCCTGTTGGGCCCGGATTACCCTTAGAGGCCCCATCAAAATTGAGCTTGATGAAGTCCTTCAGAGGAGGGAGCCAAGAGGTGGGACTTCTCTGGGGGAGGCTAGGTGCAGGAGGTGAAGGAGTCTGAGGGGAAGAGGAAGGAGACTAGAACCGTAGCATGGGGAGTTCATCTGGGTACTGGTTGAGGTGGTCTGTGCCTCGGAGTTGGGTGGGGATGGATTCCAGGATGTTGCTGTAGTAGAGTTGCCATCGGTGCTGCCATGGTGAGGACAAGTCTTTGAAAAGCCTGCTATTCCGTTCTTTCCAGGTGTGCCAGAGAATGAAGCCTGGTATGTGCTGCCAGACTCTATTAAGGAGGGGTGAATGGAAATCTTGGTCCCACCAGTTAGTGATCGTCTCCAGAATGCTGTCCCTGCGGCGGTCAGAAGTGCACATAACCAGTGCCACTTGATCCCAGAGCTGGGCGGTGTAATGACAGGAGTTGAGGAGATGTTCCATCGTTTCCTCTGCCTCGCCACAAAGCAAGCACATTGAAGGCCCCACAAATCCTCTTTTTGATAGGTTTTCCGAAGTGAGTATGCTTGAGTGTGCTATGAGCCAGAGGAAGAGGGTGATTTTCGGCCAATGCTTAAGGTTCCATAGCTTGCTACATAGATGCGTGTTGGGGAGGGGGTTTGGGGGAGCCTTGAGTCGGTAAGCTTCTCATGTGCTGAAGGTACCTTGTGGTTTGTGCCCCCACCTCAAGATGTCCTCTCCTGCCATTATGGGGATTCGCCGCTTCTCCAATTCTTCCCGCAGAGGACTTATATTCTCGTTTGGCTCCAAATCGAGGCCTCCCTAGTCCATGCGCCACTGGCGCCATGTGTCTTCCGGAGAGTCTGCCTTTCAGTAGTCGACTACTTTTATCAGTCCACTTTGATTGGCTTGAGTGAAGATGTTCAGGGCCTATTCCTCTTTCCCCAGTATCGGCCATTACTACCAAGAGTCTTGCCAAAACAAGGCAGTCTTTCCATTCCAGATGTCCCAGAAAGCGTGTTCAGTCACCAGTCGCCTATTTTGCATGGCAGCAGTCCAGATTAAGGAGCCTTGGTTGTCTTCATCCCAACAGATTAAGTTTTTCTCTGCAACATTTAGGGCATATTTCTTCCTCCACAGTCGAGCCCATAGGTCCTTGGGGATTTTTAGCCATCGCCACCAAATTTTAGTGATGAGGACCTTGTTCATGATACCGGGATCTCTGAGGCCGAGGCTGCCATGCTCCTTGGGTCGACAGAGCTTGTCCCATATGACCAAAGCCAATTTATTTCCTGTATTGAGCCCCTACCATATGAAGTTTCGTTGAATGCCTTTGATGGTGTTGAGCACAGAGAAGTTTCGTTGAATGCCTTTGATGGTGTTGAGCACAGACTTTGGGGTAGCCAGCACTGAGAAGGAATAGATCGGGAGGGCTTGGAGGGTAGCCTTGAGAAGGATGAGATGACTGGGGAGGTTCAGAGCTCTGAAGGTCCAAGAGGAGAGCCGCTTGGAAAAGGAAGATAAGAGGTTCTCCCACGAAGAGTTCGAGAGGGTAGTATCTATAAGTGGGATACCGAGGTATTTGGACGGAAGGGAGTTTCTGTTAAAATCGAGAATGCCAGAGATGTGGTGCTGGATCGTAGGGGGGGTGTTGAAGAAGAAGACTTGGGACTTGTCCTTATTGCAGTCCAGACCGGAGGCATCAGAGAAGGTTTGGAGGATATCCAGGAGAGAGTTAGCTTCCCGAACCGTTGGATTGCCCATCAGGAGGGTGTCATCAACAAACTGGTTGTGCGAAATGGGCGGGGAGATGCCATGGAGGGGTAGTCCGAACAGTTGCTTAGATCTAGTAGCTGCGTGGATAGATCTACTGAGGCCTTCGACCAAGATAATGAAAAGGAAGGGGGAGAGGGGATCACCTTGCCTAATCCCTCTAGAGGGTGAGAAGGGCTTCAAAGGGACGCCATTGACAAGAATAGAGAAGAAAGCTGTGGAGGTAAGATTCATTATCCAAGTTACCCAACTAGAGTCAAAGACAAAAGCTAGCAACATTGCACGCATATAGTCCCAACTGATCTTGTCGAAGGCTTTAGAGAGATCCAGTTTGAGGAGCATACCTGGGGTTTTGGTTTTTTGCAAGGAATGGATCACTTCATGAGCTAGGATGACACTGTCTAGGATCTGCCTTCCCTCTACGTAGCCCGATTTCACTGGGGAGATGATAGTCGACAAGATAGTTTTGAGTCTTCTAGCAATCACCTTTGTAAGGAGCTTATAGATAACATTACAGAGAGCAATAGGCATGAACTTCTTGGGGTGATGAGATTTCCCTTCCTTGGGGACTAAGGTTATGAAGGTTGCATTGAGAGCCTGTAGGACCTGTTCCGATGCTCGGGAGTCTTCCAATATTTCCCAGACTTCTGTTTTAATCATCTCCCAGCAGTGGTGGAAGAAGTCGCTAGTGAAACCGTCAGGACCAGGAGCCTTACATTTCGAAGTTTCCTGAAGAGCTTGGTCCACTTCCTCAATGGTTATTGGTCTGAGAAGACTAGAATTCTGTTCTGGAGTGACAAGGAGAGGAACATGCTGCATGATCTTGAAGATATCCTCTCGTCTATCTACCTCGGGTTCCATGAGGAGATGTTGAAAGTGCCTTATCAGGGTGGCCTCCATATCTTCATGCGAGTACACGGTGTCCCCTTCATCGGAGGTGAGGTGCGTGATCCTGTTGGTATGTCCACTTTGAATGACCATTCTATGGAAAAATTTGGTGTTGCGCTCCCCCTCTTTGAGCCATTGCACTCGTGACTTCTTCCTCTAGAGAATTTCTTCTTGTCGCTTCCTGTCTTCGATCTGTTGATTTATGCTTATCTCCTTGGCTTTGAGTTCCCTTGTTAAACCTTGTAGCCTTATCTGATGCTATATCTCCTCCATTTGCGCCATGAGCTGCTTTTTAGCATCAAAGATATTGCCGAAAGTATTCTGGTTCCACAATTTAAGAGTTTGCTTGAGGTTCTTTAGCTTCTGCTGAAATTTATACATTTTGGAGCCTCATGGGACCTCTGCTTCCCTCCACCAGGTTTGGATGTTTTCTTGGAACTCAGGATGCTCTAGCCAAAATGACTCAAATCGAAAGGGTTTCTTACCGGGCATGGCTGAGATATCCACCCAAAGTTGTAGCGGCTAGTGGTCGAATCCCGAGAAATTGAGGATAGTGGATTCCATGGAAGTACCTTCCAACATGAGCACTTCAGAGACAAGGAATATGTCTAGCTTACAAGCTATTTGGTGACTTCCAGTTCGTCGATTTGTCCATGTATGGAGGCCATTACTGGTGTCCAGGTCTATTAAGTGAATATTGTCTATGAGATTGTTGAAGTCGTCGTATTCCCTATCCAATCGGCGTGAGCCTCCCCTTTTCTCTGCCAGGCTACGGATGATATTGAAGTCACCTCTGACAATCTAGTTCTTATCATGAGCGTGACTCAAGGCATGGCCTAGGCTTCTAAGAAAAGCCTGCTTGTCCCTTGGGCTGGATGGGCCATAGACATTGGTCAAATGTCTGGGCTTGCTTGAACCTATGAGACTGTAATCAGCTGTGATGGCCCATTTAGTGGCCGAGAAGTTTTCCAAGATTATGGCATTGGTGTTCCACATAATAGATAATCCACCAGCTATGTCGATGACATATATAGACATTGTTGCCCACTTCTTCAAACACTTAGATATTAGTTTGTCCATGTCTTCAGAGCTGCATTTTGTCTCCTGTAGGAATAACACCTCTAGTTGTTCTGCAATCATCAACTCCCGTAGCTGCTTTTGCTTGCTACGTTCGTTGAGACCTCTGATGTTCCATGTGATGAATTTTATGATGATTGGGGGGTGGGGAGGGGAGGGAAGCTATCCGAGATCAGGTTGATTTGTCCTGAATTTACCATGTAGTTCCCTATCTCTTTTATGAGCTTGTTGGTAGATTTCCTGCCCCACTTTTTCTCATCCTTCTGGATTTTGTTTGGGTTTTTTGATTGACTGCGCTGGATTCCCAAACTTTTGCTAGCTCGCGCCGAGGACCCCGCAGAGGAGTTGAGAAATACCTTGTGAACCTTCTATAGCTGATCTCTGGGGATGGTATAGAGTTTTTGCTGCCTATAGGTGTGCTCTAGGTGCTCCTGATCTTCCCCCTCTAGGTCCTGTTGCTCTAGTTCCATATCCGCCTCCCCTTCCTTTGTCTCCTGTAGATCTTGTTGATCCTTGACTGCGTCGGGAGGAGTTTGATCAGGGACCTTGATCAAGGAGGGCCATTCCGATCCCTGGTCGTTGGGTAGGAGTTCAATGGCCGAGGGGGTGACTTCCTGTTGAACATTAGTGACGGGTTCTCATGTTTAGTCTTGCAGTATTGCAAACTTGTTACTAGTGGAAGGGTCATTACTTACCTGAGCTGGTTGTCGTCTTTCTCCTTGACGCCTTTACCCCGTTGGTTGTACAAAGCCATCCTTGTCCTTTCCACCTTCTGTATTCCCTTCTTTTTGTATGTTATTGAGTGGGCATTCCCGGAATAGGTGTCCATGTTCATGGCACTTTCTGCAGCGGAACGGGATGTGCTCATAGTCAATGGTCTGAGACCAGTCCTCATCATGGTACTCCAAAGTGATGGAGCCGGGAAGTGGCTTGGAAATGTTCATATATACACAGATGCGTGCGTACGATGTATAGCGTCACTGCTTAGTGGCTTCTGAGAACTTGGCGTATATGCCTATGGTATTCCCAATACTGGCCAGGACCTCTTCTAGCTAGAACTCCTCGGGTAGAGAATAAATTCTGATCCAAACCGGCGCATGGGCGAAATCCTCCTTCTCAGGGATGAACTTCTCGGTCCAGAACCTTAGGAAGAGTCCTACTGAGTTGAAAAAATATGGCCCCCCCTCGAAGATGCGATTCCGATCTTCTAGCTTATGGAAGATGAAAGTAAAGAACCCTTTGGAGCCAAACTACAAGTCATAATGTCCTTTCGGCTTCCACCAGTACTGGATCCATTTGATCAAGTCATGTTCATAGGGCCAGAGCCCTAGGAATTCGCCAACTAGGGCATAATCCCTCATGTACTGCTTCTGTTCTTCAATATGCGGTGTGCTGATAAGATATTTCGGTGCCTGGGGAGCTTGAGGGATGCACTTGGCTGGTAACCAGGGCACTGTTTCCGGATATTTTCATTTCACCGGATCTATTTCCATTTCACGGTTTCTAAATGAACCTTCCACCAGAAGTTCCTTACGCAGATCTAGCGGCGTCTCGAAAGTCGGTCGCTTCAGCCCTTCAGGGGATGCCCTGTTTGTTGTTACTTGACTGTAGGAGGTGCCCTGCGGCACCCCCTCTTGGCAATACATGGCCCCAGAGGGCGAGTGTCTAAGTTTCCAGGTAGGGTTTGCATGGAGGTCGGAACCCTAGTCGCAGAGTGCAATTGTAAAAAAATTTCCTTAATGAATTGACCCATGCCATAGTGGTGAAATTAATAGATAATGAACAAGAAATAATTTATACCCTAAGTATTTATACATAATATTTATACATAAATAAATAACAAAGAGGTTATATAAGTTATTTATGTTTTTGGTGTGTTTCGCACAATGCATAGACTCCTCAGATTGTTGCGGGTTGTGAATACACATACTTAATGAAATGATTTATGAATGCAAAATAACATAGTGTTATGTTTAGCACATAAACTTAGAAATAAGATAGAAACCTATCAATACACAATATGCTTGATATTATTGAAGTTCGGCGTAGTGCGTGAATACAAAATACAATGACAAAGATGAGTTTTGGCTCCAATGACTCCTTGCACTCCTCACCTATTGTCGGTTCTCGACTGTTCTCTCTAACTCTCTTTTCTTCTCTGCATACTACATTATTTGACTAACTAAATGACTCGGAATTATATAGAATCTGACTGATGTTTCCTACAAAATCTAAGACCGAATCAACATTAAACACTACCATTAATACGATTGACTCTTCAACTACTTATCAGAACTCTAGAAGATAGAGATCGACTCCATTTATAGCTTCCTTCTTGCCAACTAACATTTGAGTAAATGTGTGAATTTTCACATGCAGACTGTTAGACTGACAATTCATCTATTGACAAAGTGACTGACAAACAAATCGACGGAGACGCGAATATCTCACTAACTTGTAATTAGTATTTCCAACACTCCCCCTTAATTATAAATAGGTGGGATTACAAAAAAAAAATTACATAAAAAATTTAACTTTTCATTTTACTGTCACTCCTCTATTACTGCGCGGACTCTCGTACTACTACATAGATGCAAAAATGCATCTCTTGCTAAAGACTTTATGAAAATGTTTGCGACTTGTTCTTTTGACCTGTAGAATTCTAAACAAATCTCTTTGTCATTCACCAATTTTCTGATGAAATGATACCTTGTATCAATATGCTTGATTTTCTAGTGAAACACATGATTCTTTGATAAAAATATGGTTGTATGGTTGTCACAAAATATTGTTGTTGGTTCCTTTTGTTCTGGAAACAAATATTTTAACATCCTTCTTATCTAAACTGCTTGACAAGCTTCCCTTTTAGCTATGACGTACTCTTCCTCTACTGAAGAAAAAGTCACTATGGGTTGTTTCATTGATGTCCATGATACCATACCTCTTCCAAAATGAAATGTGTACCCAGAGGTACTTTTTATGTCATCTATGTTGCCTCCACAATCATTGTCAGTGTATCCAATGAGTCTGAAATCTTCTGAAGTGGAGTACTTGATGCCAAAATCTTTTGTTCCATTCACATATCTCAAGATTCTCCTTCTTTCTTTCCAAAGTGATTCTTCTGGAATTTCCATGAACCTTGAGATTAGTCTCACTCCATACATAATATCATGTCTTCTCATTGTGAGCTACATAAGAGTGCCTACTAGTCTTTTAAACAGTGTGGGATCCACCTTCGACTCTTTTTCTTCCTTTCTTAGCTTCAATCCCGTTATGACAAGTGTTGGTGATGCTTTGCAATTCATCATATTGAATATTTTCAATATTTCATGCACATACTTAGACTTTGAGATAGATATACCAGCTTTGGATTGGTGCACTTCTATTCCCAAAAAATATCTCATAAGCCCTAAATTAGTCATTTCAAATTCATCATTCATGACTCACTTGAATTATTCTATGTCAAAGTTACCTGTAAATATCAAATCATCTACATACAAACAAAAAACTAAAATATTACTTTGTTGATTTGATTTGATGTACAAATTTGGCTCATTTTCACTTCTTTGAAATCCATTTTGTGTGAGATAGGAATCTATGCGATAGTACCAAGCTCTCAGAGATTTCTTTAATTGATATAGTGATTTATTCAATATGTACACTTTATCTTCTTGTCCTAGAACCTCATAACCTTATGGTTGTTCCATATATACTTTTTCTTCTAAGTTTCCATTAAAAAATGTTGACTTTACATCCATTTGGAACAATGGTCATTTGTACTGCACGATAATGGCTAACATAGTTCTGACTGTGTCCATGCGTGTAACTAGTACAAAATTTTCATTGATATCAATTCTAGGTTGTTTTTTAAAGCCTCTTGCAACTAACCTTGCCTTGTACTTCTGTACTTTTCCTTATGCAACTAACCTTGCCTTGTACTTCTGTAATTTTCCTCTTGCAACTAACCTTGCCTTGTACTTCTGTACAACATCCTTTTCATCAGGTACATCAACCAATTTCCATGTTTGATTTATCTCTATGCATCTGATTTATTCATCCATGGCTTGTGTCCATACATCATCTTTGACTGCTTCTTCAAATGTTAATGGATCATCTATTTTTGAAAACCAAGCAAAAACTAAAAATAAATTTTCTACTTCTTCATTATAGATGTCACGCAGACTTCTTGTCTTTATTGGTAACATATTTGCTAAAGTTGGATCTTGATATGTAGAACTACTTGGACTACTTACTAGTGTTTGTTGGTCTCTAGGTGTAGACTGTGCACTCGATGTTCTTATTGGAGTACTTTGTACGGTGATTTGCGTTGCAGTGCCAGGTGTAGAAGGGACTGCACAATTAATTTTACATGGTGTTTGAACCACTTCATATTTTTTTTCATAATGCTCCATTGCATCAATAATTTTTACTTTATTTTATATGCTTCCATCCCATGCTTCATTCTCCATGAGCCGAACATCGCGACTGATCATGAATTTTCTTGCGACAGGGTCATACAACATGTATCTTTTTGTTTCTTCATAATACCCAACAAATATATATTTATGTCCTTTGTTGTCTAGCTTCCTTCTCTGTTCATCTGGAACATGTGCATATGTGATGAAACCAAAAACTTTTGACTACGCCACATTGTGCTTCGAACCTGTCTAGAATTCTTGAGTAACTTTCTTATTCACATGTTTTGTCGGACATTTGTTCAAGATGTACATTGAAGTTTCTATTGGCTCAACCCAATACTCATTTGACAAATGTTTGTTTGTCAACATATAGTGTGCCATTTCTATGATGGTTATGTTCTTTCTCTATACGACACCATTTTGTTGTGGTGTATATCACGCAGCAAATTTCTTGTAGATGCCATGAACTTTACAAAAGTTCTAAAATTATTGACATATATTGTCCTCCTCTATCTGTTCTTAAACACTTGATGTAATAACCACTCTACTTATCCACGAGTGATTTAAACTATTGAAAACAACCAAATGTGTCTGATTTATACTTTAGGAAATAAGTCCATTGTTTTCTTGAGAAATCATCAATGAATGTTAGAAAATATTAATTTCCTCCTATAGATGGATTTTGCATTGGTCCACAAATGTCTCAATGTATAATTTCCAGTGGAGATTTTTCTCTGTAAGACTTTCCAACTTGAAAAGATTCTCTATGTTGCCTACCAAATATGTAGCCTTCACATATCCTTTATGGTTTTCCAATCAATGGAAAACCTTTTACCATATCCTTTTAATGTAGTAGCTTCATACCTCCAAACATTAAATGTCTAAATCTGAAATTTCATAGCCAGGAATAATTTTGTATTTCATATTGGAATGTTGCGCCTTTATCTTTGGGACATTTTCTCCTTTCTTGATACTGCATACACTATTTTACTTATCAGTATTGTGTGTACTTTCTTCTGTAAATGAAATGTCCATCTAACCACTTTTTCCTTTATCAATATCTAGCATTGTATTCTTCTTCTTGGTTGGCTTCAATGTCAATCGAAAAATCATGTTACTTGCCATATGGATTTTTGCAATAACTAGATTGCTTGGATGTTTATCCATAATAACACAATGATTATCTTCCATGTAGATTCTGTATCATTTCTATAACAGTTGTCATGTGCTCATCAAACTATTCTCCAGACCAAAAACATAATATACATCATAGCTAACTTTTTGTTCTCCTTGCTTTGTTAGAATGTTTATACTAGCTTGGCCTAAGACAGTGACTTGGATATATATTCCAACTGTAACCTTGGTTTGGACTGACACATCCAGAGTAGAAAAAAAATATACGTTTCCTATCATATGTTTACTGCAGTATGAGTCTAAACACCATATGTCACACATACTTGGTTAAGCAACATTACATTCAACCAATGAGAGTATATTAGAAATTTCTACAACGTGCGCCATAAACATAGGGAGAGTTTTATTATTTGGGTTGTTTGACTGATATTGACTTTTCTTGTTTTGATTATACTATCTCTTTCTACACTCATATGCATAATGTCCATACTTTTTATAGTAATGACACTAAATCTTTGATGTGTCGGTTCTCTAAACACTTGGTTGACTGGTACTTGCGTTTTGACCTCTTCCACCAGTATTTCCAAGACTGCCACTGCATCCATCTCTAACAGAACTTCTTCCTCTTCCTCTAGATTTTTCTCTCCCCCTTCCTCTTCCATGGATTATAGACAATTGTGCAGAAAATGAATTCTCTAATGAAATACTTGATCTATTCAATCTATATTATTGATTAATGAGGGAAGCTTGTAGTTCATCTAGGTTGAAAGGACTCAAGTCTTTTATCTCTTCTACAGTCACAACAAGAGTATCAAACTTAAGAGGAAGACTCCTAAGTACATTCTCAAAAACTTTTATGTCTTCTATAGTTTCACCATAAGACTTAATCTAATTTATTAGGCCAATGACATGGGTGTATAATGAATCTACTGAATCTGAATCTTTCATTGACATAGTTTCAAAATATCTTCTAAGAATTTGCAGTTTTGCAGTCTTTATTTTGTCCATACCCTGATAAGAGGTTTGTAATATGTCTTGTTCTTCCTTGGCTTGAGTTGTTTATTCAACTCTTGGAAGTATGCTCTCATACATGGATTGATGTATATAAAACAATGCATTTTCATCCTTCTTTATTTGATCCTTTAAGACATCTTTCTCAACTTATGTGAGGGAATTATATGATGCTTGATCTATTGGATCCACCTAGCCATTCTTGACTATTTCCAATAAATATTGACCTCAGAACAACTCTTTCATGATCAAGGACCACATCTCATAGTTCTTTCCTATAAAAGTGGGAGGTTGCAGATTTGAGGTAGAAGCCATTTTCACTTTTCAACAGAGTTTCTACTCTTGACCTTGTTCTGATAGAACCTGCTCTTGATAAAATTTTCTTTTGATCAAACTGCTTAGATACCAAATCATGGATCAATGAGGTGTACGCAGTCTATTATGCACAAGACAGTTTCAAATACTGTGCACCAAACAGGCTACATGACAAAGTTCTCACGACCACTGCCCAATGCATAGACTGCTCAAATTGTCGCACATTGTGAATATACACAATTAATGAATAACAGAGTGCTATGATTAGCACATAAACTCATAAATAAGACATAAACATGTCAATACACAACATTCTTTACATTAATGAACTTTGGTGTAGTGCGCGAATACAAAATACAATCAAAGAGATGAGCTTCAACTCCAATGACTCCTTACACTCCTCAGTTGTTGTTGGTTTTTGACTGTTCTCTCTATCTCTATTTTCTTCTTTGCATGCTACATCATCCGACGAACTAAATGACAAAGAATTATATAGACTCCGACTAAGAATTCCTACAGAAGCTAATACCAACTCAACATTAAACACTACCATTAATACGACTGACTCTTCAACTACTTATTAGAACTTGAGAAGATAGAGATCGGCTCCATTTATATCTTCCTTCTTGTTGACTAACATTTGATCAATATTTTATCAGCAGAACAAAATGAATATAGATTATTGAAAGATTCTTGACACAAAATAACAAAGATACAGTAAAACTGATTTTCTACTCAATAAGGAAATAAGCGGAAACTATAAAATTTAGCGGAAAACAATCTTGCTGGAATGGTGGCGGCTTATTTCTGAGAAGAAATGTGATGAATGCACTCATTCACAATAATATGGTTACAATGAGGCTTTGAATGCATTTTACAATAAATAGGAATGTAAAAAACCCTAGACATCCAAAAACCTAACACTAGGAGATGAAACACAAAAAGTCATGTGGGCCCCGTTTGGGTAAGTTAGTACATCAACTTCCCTAGGTCGTAACTTTTGCATTCGATCTTTGTTTTAGGCGCACAATAGCCCGTTGGAAAGGTATAACTAAGAAGAAAATTTTCAACTGGATCCGGTTAGTGCCTATGGCACTCATATGGGCCCCAAATCCCCAAAAAATGTCATTTAGGACCTCAAAATGGCCCTATAAGTTTACAACCCAAAAAACAGTTGAAAATTTCCCAAGGTGGAAAATTGTTTTTTGAGACAGTGGAATAGGTGGATGGCCACTAATATCCACCTAGATAAATCCTCCCTCCTGAGGAATAAATTATCTCCATTGCATTGAGTTCCCCCATCAGATGAGGAAATTGCTATTGAATTTGGCCTCGGGTGAGCAACTTTCCTTCGTGCAGGAGCTTCCCTACTTTGACGACTCGATACAGCTGGATCCTTTGTTGTCGAGTTCCCTTGATATGTGTGTATGCAATATGATCACTAGATTCCTGTTTCATGAAGTCAGGGTTGAGCTCTATTGGTGTCAACTGCTCTGCTATCTCTCAGGTGTCCAATAATAGTGAGAAATATGGCTGAAGGAGATCCATGTTGAAGACTGAATGCAGAACAAGGAAGGGGGGAATGTTGAGTTCAAAAGCATTGTCACCCACAACCTTGGTGAGGGTGTATGGCCCATAATGGAGTGGGAGAAGCTTTCGATGGGTCCATGTAAGGCATTCTTTCTGCAAATGAAACCAAACTTTGTCACCCACCCAAAACTTATGTGGCAGCTGATGTTGATCATGACATTTCTTTTACTTGGCATTAGACTTATGTAGAATATCCTAAACTTGTTGTCAGATGTGCTAGATCTGCTCGTTGAACTGGGTGGCTTTGTCTACTTAAGGTGGAGCAAGGGAGGATTTAGCCGAGGTGGTCACCAGGGGTAGTGCAACTTCCATGGGGCCTAATGGTTGGAATCCCAACCCCACCTGAAAGGGATTGTGGCCAATTGATCTATGGAGGGCTCAATTGTAGCTATGTTGGACATAAGGAAGACTCTCATCCCATGTGCGAGGGTGTTTTGAATGGTACATGGACAGGATATGTACGATCATCCAATTGATGACCTCAAGTTGTCCATCTGTCTGGGGGTGGAAGGAAGTGGATTTGGTGAGCTTGGTATCCAACAGTGACCAGAGGTTTGACCAGAATGAGCCGAGGAACCGATTTTCATGGTTTGAGATAATGGTTTGTGGGATTATAAAATGTATCCATACTAGTAAAAAGAAGAGATTGGTAGTGGATTCTTTTATGATGTTCTTCTTGCATGTGGATAGAATCACCATCTTGGGAAAGAGATCAACAACCACAAAAAAAGAGTCATTTCCCCTCTTGGTGGAAGGGAGGATCGACATGTATTCCATTGAGATGGATTCCCACGGCCTGTCAGGGGTAGGAAGAGGGGTGTAGAGGCCCTATTTCTTAGTGGTCTGTTTGGAAATAACATTGGAGGTGCAGGACCTAATATACTTGTTGACATCCTGTCAAAGTTTCGACCAGTATAAATGTTCTGCAACACTGCCACTGTCTTTTCGACACCAAAGTGTCCCACCACCCAATTGTAGTGAGCTTACCAATTCATATTTGCATGCTCGCTTGATGGAACGTAGAGATGGCCCAGATGACACAACAACCAATCCCGAAGATGGAAATTAGTGACCACTGAGTTGGTGCCCAACATTTTGTAGGTGGTTGAGAAGTCAGGGTCTATCTCATAGAGGTGGGGCCATCTAGAGGTCTCGTGGCCACAAGAGTCTAGCACTGTGGTGAGTGTCGCGACTGGAGGTCGGTTGAGGCAGTTAACAACTCGATTGGTACTTCCTATTTTAGGTGGAACTATTGTAAGTATGTTGATCACTTCTGATGGTAGTCATTTTGCAATTTGCCTTGGGTCAGCCTGAACTGTAGTGGATTGTGATCAGTGTGGATGATTTTCTCCTTCACAAGAATGTAATGTATCGACTGGTGGTAGGCTTTCACAATGGAGTACATTTATTTTTCTTAAGTAGGGTACTTACTGACAACATCTGATGGTGTCTCACTATGATATTCCATGGGGTGGCCTTGTTGAGTGAGAACGATGCCTACAACATAGTCTGAAGCATCTATCTCTATATCAAAGGGATGGTGTAGGTCCCATAATGAAAGTACCGGGGATGAGCACCAACACTTCTTCAAGTCATCAAAGGATTTTTGTTGGGATAGGCCCCACACAAATTTTTCCTTACCGCCACCCCTGGTTACTTGGCTAAGGGCCCATGTGATATGAGGGAATCCCAGCACAAACCTGTAATAGAAATTGGTGAGGCCCAAGATCTCCGAAGTTTACTGAGTTTGATTAGGTCTATCCAGTCATGAAAAACCTAGATCTTAGTTGGATCCACATTCACACCATCTTGATCAATGATGTAGCCTAACTAATGGACCTTGTCCATGCCAAAGGAGAATTTTTCCAATTTTGCATATAGTTTGTGTTACCACGGGGTCTACAAAATTTGTTGAATATGCTGCAAGTATTCCACCCAAGTCTTGTTGTATATGAGGATGTCATCCAGATACACCACTATAAAAGTATTGGTGAAAGGTTGTAGGATATCATCCATCATCCTCATAAAATTTGTTGGAGCATTTTTCAACCCAAAGGGCATTACCAACCATTCAAAAAGACCTTCTTTTGACTTGAAGGAAGTCTTCGATACATCTGTCTGTTATATTGGCACTTGGTGGTAGCCAGACTTTAGATCAATCTTACTGAAGTATTTGGCCCCCATGAGCTGATCGAGGAGGTCATCAATTCATGGAATCAGGTACCGATTTCAGACTGTGATTTTATTCAGGGCTCGATAATCATTGCAGAGTTGCCAAGTCCCATATTTCTTCTTCACCAGCATGATTGGGCTTCCAAAAGGAGAAGATATGGGACATATGTGCCCCTTATGGAGAAGTTATTGGATTTGCCTCTTGATCTCCTCATTTTCTAACAGGGAATGACGATAGACTGGCCCAATGGGTAGCGATGTGCCTGCAGTTACATCAATGGGATGCTTGACCTAGTAGTGAAAAGGTACCTCGGTAGGAGAGGAGAAGATATATGATTATTATTCCATGACCTTATCCACTTGCTTTTGTTGTGTGAAGAGATCGCTTGCAGAGGACCTGGATGTGGCTGCAATCTTTCTCTCACTCTGAGAGTGAATCATGAAGAAGACAAATTTCCTTGTCTAAGAGATGACCTTCCTACATTGCTTGGTAGATATCAAGGAAATAGAACTAGGAGGGACTACCTCGGGTATCCTATAAAATTTCTTGTTCAAAGTAATAATAACACTACAAGGCCTAAACTCATATACAATATGACATTTCCATAAATAAGGTTTGCCCAAAATAACATTACAAAATTTGAGAGGAGAAACATCACACAATACCTCGTCTTTGAAGGGCTTGATGTCGTACGACAATCAACATTGTTGGCTGATGTAGATATCGCTTCCTTGAAGATCCATCCAATGGTGTAGGGTTGTGGGTATGACGTTGTCGGCAAGGCCAACTGCTTAATGAACTCTACTGAGATGAGGTTCTTCTGGCTACCGCTATCAATGATGAAGTGTAGCAGGGTGCTTTTACTTACATCTGTGAATGGAAGAGGCATTCTCCTTTTTCTGGATCGTCTGGTTCACCGGGCTGGAGCTTGGTGGTAGTAACAGTGGCACTAGGTTTTGTGTCAATGATGCGTCTTCCCCTTTTTTGGTGTTGAGTCAGAGTCATAACCCACATTTGATTCAAAGGATTTCACCTTGGTCACCAACGACTGCTTTGAACGACAGTCAACAATGTTATGCCAAGGGATCTTATGGAAGTCGCACCACTTCCTGATATCTTTCTTTGTCTTTATGGTGTTCTTCATTCCTTGCAGCTTGGACTGGTTGTCCTAATACTGTCCATATTTGCTCTGTCCTTTATTCTGTGAGTTGGGGTCACCCTTTGCTAGCTTTTACTTTGAGGGGTTCCTAGGCCCAAATTGTCATGTCTTTTGTTTGAGCTTATGCTCGATTTTGATGGCATATTGGTAAGTCATGCCCAAGGATGAGATGTCTAGAAATTCCATTTCGGTCTATATGTGTCTATGCAGAGAACCGTGATACTTTAGTACCATATGTCACTCTGAATATTTGATACCCAGCTTGGTGTGCAAGGTATGGAAGATATTTGTGAATTATGGCATTTCTTGGTCTCTTTCTTGCCACAGTGTGTTCCATATGGTATACAAGTCGTCATAACTCCCAACAGGGTAGTATTGTTCCTTAATAGTATCCTTGAAGGATTGCCAAGTGGTCATGAATGGAAATAATGAGGGTCCCTCTGTTTCCTTTCGCTCACAAAAATTTTCCCACCAATCTTTGACATGGGGAACGACTTTGAGGAGAGAAAAAGTAATCTTTTTTCTATTCAAAAAATTATGGACAAAAAAATACCCTTCAAGTAGATTCAACCACTTGTCTACAACATTTGTCTCTATCTGACCTTCAAATATACGAATATCAAAGTTTATTTGTACCTTGAAGGAGGCGTCGCCTCCACTCAAGGAATATGCATCGCCTGTTGGTAGTTGTTTGTGTGAAACCATCCATCAACTCATTCCTCTGTTGCACGAGGGATTCCTCACGCAACATTTTGAAAGGATCTCCTCTCCTCAAGAGAAACAATCTAGAGACTCAATTGTTTGTACCCTGACCTCATTGGGGACATGCATTAAGACGACAAGGAGAAGACTTCTCTAATACCACTGATCTAGATTTTATGAGTAGAACGAAATGAATTTAGATTATTGAACTATGCTTAACAAAAAATGATAGAGATGCAACAAAATGGGTTTTCTATTCAATAAGGAAATAAGTTGAAACTGTAAAATGCAGCGAAAAACAAGCTTGTTGGAATGGTGGTGGCTTATCTCTGAGAAGAGATGTGACGATTGTGCTCATTCGCAAGAGGATGGGTACAGTGAGGCTCTGAAGGCCTTTTACAATAAAAATGTATGTCTAAATCCCTAGACATAAAAAAACTAACCTTAGGAGATGAAGCACCAAAAGTCATGTGGGCCACGTTTGGGTAAGTTAGTACATCAACTTTCCAAGGTCGTAACTTTTGCATACAATCTTTGTTTTAGGTGCATGATAGTCCATTGGAAACGTATAACCAAGAGGAATGCTTTTAGTCTATATTAGGTTAGTGTTTCCTGCAATCACTTTGGCCCCAAATCCCCAATAAAGTTTGCTTAGGACCTCACAACAACCACAAAAGTTTGGAACCCGAAAAACTACCAAAGTGGAATTTTTTTTTTCGAGCCAGTGGAATAGGTGGTTGGCCACTAATATCCACATGTATCAACACTTTAGTAAATGAGTGAATATGTACTTGTATACTTTTAGACTGTCTAATTGAAAATTCAACTACTGGCAGATTCACTAACATACGTGAAGATCTTGTCGACTTGTAAATACTATTTCCAACACATATTACAAATAATGCCCACTTAATTAGCTATTATATTTATATTTACATTTTCTCATTCTATTTCCTTTGGTATTTTATTTCCTTTAATCATAAATCTGGGATAAATCTCTGAAATAGAGATATGAACTTTCAGTATATCTAGTGGACAAATCTCTAAAGTAGAGAGATGAACAGATATATATATATATATATATAGAAGACGCTTCATCATTCATTTTGACTCTTCTAATTACATTACAAACAAGTTTGGTTAAGTAGAGACATTAATTTATATATTTTTCGGTTAATTTTATTTGTTTCATAAATGTGTTGTTCTATATGTAAATGGTCTTTTTTTTTCAAATAAGAGGTGCTAAATTGTGTTAAAACGGAGAATAAATTCTGGAATAGATTCGATATTAATATCGAATCTACATCCCTGACATAAGTTCCTTCTTGTCTTTAATCAAATGTTTAATATAAAGACAGGTTTCTCTAGATTTGACTGTGTAGTTAAGGAAATGATTTGTACAAAGGTCCATGAAAAGTCTAAGTTTGCATTGCCAACATCAAATCTCCATTGACTCATGCAGGGTGGAAATATTAAGAACTAAAAAAACTGAGTTTGGTTTAAGGAAAAATGTTAGGAAGGGTGAAAAGAGTAAGAGTGCAAGAAAATGATTTTGGTCTAAAGGAAAAAAATTAACAATATAAGGATAATGGTAAGAAGAAGCACAACAAATCCTTAGGGGGCAGTTCAATTGGAAAGTTCCTTGATATGAAGTGTTATATTTGATGAGGTTTCCCATATCAAACACACAAAACATAATCATAAAGAATATATGTAATATTACCTTCAAAGGACAACAAAGTTTATATATTTTTTCGAAATTTTATTAGTAACTTTCGATTGACATATTTTCTATTTAAAATTTTGAAGAAATCCTGGTTAAAATATTAAAGTAATATGTTTTTTTTTAATTTTTTTATTGTAAATCTTTTACCTTCCATGATTTTTAATTTTTAAAAGTACATTTTATTTACAAATATGTTAAAAATCTTGAAGTAATAGATTTCATGTATAAAATCTTTAAGTGATCAACTAAAAACATCGAACTAACAAATTCATTGCTAGTAACCTGTTAACTTGTATGAAATAAGAAGACTAAACACACTAAATTAACAAGGTCCTTAGTCAAAAACTTCTAGGAAGTACACAATCTATGCCAGCGTAAGAGGACAAAGTTTGTCAGTTCATGAATCTCACAAGAGAGAGTTCAGTATAGAAAATGCTTTAGTATGAGGTCACGCACACCAACTTGCTAGCCTCTTTCATGCCGTGATAGTTTGAGGTAACTTATTCTTTACATGGAGAAATGATAATGGAGAGGTGTTTTTACTCATTAAAAAAATGCATATACATTAGCACAAATAACAACAACGTGTACTTGATAACTAAGCCGCCTCCACGGAAGAACAAAAATTTGAAATTCAAATCTGTAAATTACTACTTAATTAAAACCAAATGATTTTACATACCATAATATATATGGTATATTATTATTTTTATATATAATATATATGGTATATT
>CBVK0101089399.1:0-18771 GCA_900067695.1 Picea abies
ATATATATATATATATATATATATATATATATATATATATGATGAAGAAATTTATAAAGTATTTGAGAAAAATATGTTTATTAAGATGAATTATTAAAGGCAAAACACAATTTACTAGAATGTAAAAAGATGAAATTTAGGAAATGGAATCATATTTTGAATTATATATCATTTTTATTTATGAAAAATATATGTAAGTCTGAAAATTTCATTTATTATAACAATGGTAATGATATGTTATTTTTCCTCCAAAATATAATGTATATGTTAGCTTGAAACATAGTTTTAGTATCAAAATGACTGAATTTCTTTAAACAAATTTGAGAAGTTGAATATGCCAATTAGTTCTTCTGGTCCTCTACTATTGTTTGTGTTAAACAAGTGTGTGATTGTTGTTTATAACCTCTTAATCCAACACATAGGTATCTTGTCATGAAGAGATTTTCTTAGTGCAAATGAAGTTACCAGCTCACAAAACAAAAATGCATTGCTCAAATAGTGAAGTCAAATAAGATAGGTGAAGAAAAACTAGAAACCAAATCATATAGACATAAACATCAATATTTTTGACTCGATATTCTTGGGAAAAACCTTTGAGGGAAAATGAGTACTCAAAGAAAATAAGGGCTTTGTTAATAGGGACAATGGTCCACTGATACAAATAAAACTACAAACAAACATGATCTACCTGAAAGACCCATATAGCACACTTTTCTAGGTGTAAGAGTATTTCCTTAAGGAAACCTGTGTATACCATCTTGGTTGCACTACATCTCATGTATAGGACCTCAAGGACTATACCACTAAATTTGTATGGCTCATCTCTTTCATGTGGATTGGCTCTACTGAAACCCCCACTTGTGTCTTCCTCTATTTTATCTTCTCTTTGACCTAATCTCTATATGGAAGTCATTCTCCACCTATCCAAGATATCCTTGAATCATAGTCCTTTATGATCCAAGAATGTCTCTCACACAAGTGTATGCTTCATGTATAGACTCCTTCACTCTAGCCTTGTTTTATAATCTTGACTTATGACCTAAACCTTTAGTTGTAAAATGATATTAATGAATGGTTAAAATTTTGGGACATTTAGAATTATATAGCCCTCTCTTACCATGAAAACCTAAAATTGAAAATCGAAAATCAAATGTCTAGAAATATTTGAAGTGGTGAAAATATCAAGGAAAAAAGAAATTTATGTTATTATAGTAACACTATCATTACAGGATCATTTTTCCTATCAGAATAATGTTGCAAGATTTAAGTAAAAAACTAATATGTGTGAGTTGTATAGTAAAAATAATAAGAAAAAATGGTGATTTTTAAGTGGATAACTAACATGTATGAGGTGTACACTGAAATTAAAAAAATGGATTCTTTAGAAAAATCTTTTGAAGAAAAGAATATATAGTTTATGTAACTTAAAAGAGATTAAAGATGAAATTTATTTCCTTCTAAGCTACTATTGAGACAGCCATATTCAATGTTCTTAGTGATATATATAATGATAATTTAGTTTACAAAATCATAAATCAAGTTAACTAATATAATCTTAAAAACTTTGTTGTGAATATAAACTTAGATGGAAACAAATATCCAAATAAATAATTTCAAAATTTTTCCTTTTCTAATTTTCATTAATCTCTCTTGTTGTTCACATCCTATAAACAAGCTTGGTTAAAGGACGTTAAAATACATCATTCTATTTTGATGAGAAAGGACCATTAATAACTAAGACCATTTAACATATTTAAATTTATTATTATATTTTTAAATATTTAACTTTTAAGAAAAAAATTTAATCAAAATTTATTATAATATTAATGATTACCATTTCCTATTATAGATGAAGTTATTAAATAAAATATTGAAAAACATATTTATTATGGATGAAGTTATTAAGTAAAATATTGAAAAACATATTAAATAGGGTTTAGAATAACATTTTTGTTAAAACAAAAGATTTTTATGATTTTCATAAGTAATAAATAAAAAATTTATGAAACTAACTAAAGTTAAAGTCATACCCTATGTATTAAAAGTAGGGAAAGCTAATCAATAATATTTATCCTCAACATGTTTTTCTTTGGTCATTGTCGACATAGTGTCACCATTCTTGTAATTAATTTATTATGTAACTTTATTTTGGGTTAAAGTTGGAAGAAGTTTTACTATGAAAGATATAATTGTTTTAATATATAAATTTGTTAACATTTTGAAAATTTCAAGATCACTAAGATAATATAGATTTAATTATTCAAATCTGCAGATAACACAGTTTGTTGTAATTAAAAAAAAAAAATCTGAAAAAAAAAACATATATATTTAAACTAAAACTAATAATATAAACAATAAATTTTCAAATAATAAAATTATTCAATTATAATAATTTAAACTAAATTTTATTTAATTTTGAAATTTTAAAATTTGAATTATAATAATTTAAACTAAATTTTATTTAATTTTGAAATTTTAAAATTTGAAATATTTTTTTGGATTGATAAACTTTTTTAGAACTTTTTTGATGGGTGGAAGGTTTTTGAAATCTTTTTCCGATTTATGAGCTTTTTAAAAGCTTTTTCGGATTTATCAGTTTTTTTCAAAGCGTTTTCGAATTTTATTTAATTTTTAAATTTCAAATATTTTTTTGGATTGATCAACTTTTTTCCAATTTTTTTTTGGGGTTGGGGAGCTTTTTACTAAAAGCTTTTTCGGATTTGATCAACTTTTTAACCTTTTTAGGATTTATCAGCCTTTTTTTTTTGGGTTGGGTAGTTTTTTCCTAAAAGCTTTTTCGGATTTGATCAACTTTTTAACCTTTTTATGATTTATCAGCTTTTTTAAAGGGTTTTCGTAATTGATAACTTCTTGTCAATATTTTTTCAAATCTCATAAGTAATGTTTTATACTCTAAAAGTACGTCCCGGTCCGCCGACTTTTCATTACATGTTAGCGCAAGTTCTATCACAGCAGTGTCATCTTTGCTCTGGCCAAATTCAATTTCGTTATAGTTTCATCTTTGAAGCGTTTGGGCAAAGGTAGTACTCCGCGCCGAAGAGAACAATGACCAGAGGAGAAGACAATGATAATGTACGAAGAGATGAGTAACGTAAGCGTACTTCACACACTCAAGCAAAGGATTTTTAACTATTGGAAACATGTTAACATGTTAACATGCATGTAGTTATGAGGTCATATGCATATGTATGAAGTTATGTTAATGCTTATGTAAGTAATCTATTTATGAATTATTAATGTAACTATGTGATTTATTCATGATTAGTTTGTTTAACTGAGTGATAGATGTTAGATTGTAGTGAAAGCAATATAGTGAAGTGCATTCTCTTGAATAATAAGAATACCGATTATCATTGTTCCGTGGTTTTTTCTAGATCTTGTGATTCTTGATTTATTGCTCTTTTTATACTATGTTTTGATTCTGCTACCTAAAATATGGTATCAGAGCATAAGGTGATGAAGCCTTTGCATGAGTGAATGGGATATGCAAGGTGATTTCTGCGAAAGAAGGTGAGGAAGTCTTTCCATGAGTGAGTGGAGGTAGTGTGCGTGATGCACTGCAAGTGTGACAGAGCTGCAACTCCACCAACCATTGCATGAATGCGTGAGACTTCCGAGCGAGAGTTTCCACTTAATATGCACATAGAGATCTGTGTCCCGCGTGTGGGAAGAGATTCATTACGTCATTGCCAGAGAGTCGATAGCCTCTTATCATCTTTGTCTTCAACTTTTAGGAGGATGTGATATTCGTGAGAGTTCTAAGTTTAAGGTGGAGAAATTCAACATCAAGAATTTAACTTTGAGATATGGAAGCTTGAGATGCAGCTTCTCCTCGAACAACAAGGAAACAACAAGAGTGGTGATGGTTGAGTCATCCTGAAAGAAAAAAAAATGTATTTATTTTAGAGTTGTAAAAATTATTTATTTCATGTAAATGGGCATACATATGTAAGACCTAGATAGAGATGGGTATCCATGGTTTATGGTCACCTATGAAAAGTCTAGACATAGATTTATGTAGACTGAATATGCAGGGGGACAGGGGGGCATGTGTGTTGGGTTAACCTTGACTCGGTGAAATAGTTAGTGAGTTAAAAAAAAATTACGTCAAAGCACGTGGTTTTTTGGCTCCATTTTTTTGGGGTAGCTTGTGGTATTTTGTCCATGGATTGCATGTAATGAAGACTATAAAAGGCTTGGTGAAATCCATTATAAATGGGCCTGGAGGTAAGCGGTGAAGGATTACTTGGTCGGAGGCTGTAAAGTTGGAGCACACTCAGTCCTTGGAGGTGAGAAAAAAAGGTTCACTTGGGTTAATTTGGTCAGACTTGGTCAAGGTTGTTCGAATGCAAAGTTCCAGGTGGAGGAATGTGTTCAGATTAGGAAGGTGGGTCTATAGAATGATTGGTGTGTTAGCAGGTCAATCAAGTGTTTGAGAATATATGATGAAGGTAAGTTCATATCTATGGAACTTGGAAAGTATTGCAAGGAAAAAAGGATAGAATAGGCATGTTCAATAATGCCAAGTTGCAACAATAGTTGTGGACATAAGCGGTTGTGCTATCTCGTAACTCGGTCACCATTGGTTGCAAAAGAAAGGAAGATTTAGGAAGAGGTATGAACACGTCATCTGATAATTACTCAAATGTTAAATTATTAGGTTGTGATGCTTATGTTTTTTATCAGCACTCTATGTAGGACTAAGATCAAACAAGTAGATATTTTTTATGGTGATGATGTTAAGGGATGCAGAGTGTGGGATCCTATTACCCACAAAATGATGATGGAAAGAGATGCAGTGTTTGATGTATCTCCTTTTATAAAATCAAACATAGTAAAAGATGAAAGGTTCAAAGCATGACTGATAGTAGAAAGGTATTTGGAAGGTATTGATTTCCTTGAAAGATCTCACCAATTGTTAAAAGCTTGTTTCTATTCATGTTGTGTTAGCATTGGTTGTGATAGTATAACTAGATGTTAAAATTGTTTTACATGGAGTTTTTTGGATAAGGGGATGTATATGGAACAACCAGAATGGTTGGTTCATAATCACAACAAGGGATTTGTTTGCAAATTCAAAAAATCATTGTATGGCCTGAAGCATGCTAGAAAAATGGTACAAGATGTTTGATTCCTTCATGGTGAGCCAAATTTTACAAGAAGTGAGTATAACCATTGTGTTTATGGTATATTCATTATCTTGGTGTTATATGTTATGTTTGTTGCAAGCACGAGCATGGTTGAGGTCAACAACTCAGTTGGTTAGGATGTTTTTTATGAAGGATCTTGTGGCATGAAAATAAATCTTCGGCATGAAAATACACAGAGACAAGAAAGATGGTAAGCTTGGTTATCACAACACAAGTATGTAGTGAAGATACTCGAAATTTGGTATGAATAATGTGAAACCGGTAAAATCCCTTTGGTTTTCCATTGTAAGTTCTCTTCAAATTTATGTTCTAATTCATGAAGAAGGAAAGAGTTTTATGTCTCGAGTATTATATGCTAGTAGGAAGTTTGATGATCGTCATAGAGAAATGGTCAACATTTCACATGCAGTTGGAAAACCAGGTGAAGAGCATGGAAATGAGCGTTTCAAAATAGAAGCACAATTATCACCTACATGGTTGCAATGATTTGGTCTTTGATTATGATTCGTGAGATTTGGACAAGTGCATCGGTTTGTTAGACATGTTACAGATGGAGAAAAAATGGTTCATGTTAGCTTCAATCATGTAGGCATGTTCACTTAATGCTATTGTAAGATAAGTTGCGGAGATGTGATGGTGTTTGGCTTCTCTTGGCTTGTAGAAAATGTGATGAATTAATTAAAGAAGTGATATATTAGGTAAATTGTTGTCAAGGTGGAGATTGTTGGAAACATGCCAACGAATTGCACATGCACATGCATGCAGCTATGTTAATGCACATTCATGTAATCTATTTATGAATTGTGTGTGTAACTATGTGATCTATCATGATCAATTTGTGTAACTGAGTGATAGATGTTATATATGCAAGTATACAGGCTTGAGTGCAATAAATTACATAATGTTATGAGAGAAATATAGTGGAGTGTGGTGTGCAAGAATAGAAGAGAATGGGGTGTGCAAGAATAGAAGAGAATGGTTGTATGTATGTGATTGGTTATTATAATCAATGTGCCAATTGTGTGATTGTTATTGTGTCTTGTGATTCTTGGTTTATTTCTTTGTTTTGCTTCAGCTGCATAACACAAATGCAGCTGTGGTGTCGACAAATTCATTTTCTTTATAGTTTCAATCTTTGACCTGTTTGGACAAACTCAATAGTCCGGGCCAAACAGAACAATGACAAGAGGAGAAAACAAAGATAATGCAGGCATAGATGAGGAACGTAAGTCTGATACACAAGCCGAAGAGCGAACGATAATGCAAGCAGAAATGAGTCTAGTCCAGACTCCAAGGAACTAAGCAAGGCAATCCGAGCCATTGCATGAAGAACCACGGACGACGGAGGCAGTTAGATTAAACAGAGATGAAGAACGGCGGAGAAAGATACTCGAGGCCTTACAAAAAGGGCAACCATATAAAAACCTAGCGCGGCAAAATTTGGATTTTAAAAGGCAGTATAACGACCGAGAAGTAAACTCGGTCGTCAAGCGTGTATATGGTATTGACTATAACGAGTCACGTTTTATATTCAAAGAGAAAATGCTACGGATGGCTGATTGTAACAAATGGAAAAGGACCGACGTAGGTCGCATAGTCGATGGTGGGTCATACTCATATCAAGCTGAGGAACCCAAGATGATTCGGCACAGAAGCTACAACATTGAAAATAGCCAGCAGGGTTCTACGTCAAATCCCCGTGATAGAGGTAACCAGGTTATAAGCCGCCCTTCCAACGAGAAATACGGTTTCCTGTCCCAGTTTTAGGAGGAACTAGGAAGTTCTATGCCGGGGTTTTGTTATAAACAGTGCGGGCATGGAAGATTTTTTAGTTGGGCAAGGAAAAGCTCCAAGAGATCACTGGGGAATTGGGTGCTCATGACGGCTCTAGTAGCTTGGGAGAAACTCGGGAGAAAGATATTAATGGCTCAGTCTTATCATCTGACATTGATATTGATGGCTCTGTGTATTGGAAGAAAGTTTTTTTGGGGGAACAGTAAGAGCGTAGACGGAGTTTTAGCTGGCGGAAGGGAAAAGCTGCAAGTTATTTGTGGGAAATTGCGTTCTCAATCCCGTCTTCGTAGTCCAGATGAAACCCATGAGAAAAATATAGATGGCTCAGTCTTATCCCCTCGCCATAGCCCTTCCCGTGAGACGAGTCGAAGAAATTATATTCTTTGTCCGGCGTTGACATTTATGACAATGAGGATAGTCGAGAGGATTTGCAATCTTGGAAGCCGAAGAGTGGTTCATCTGATGAGCAAGATATGTAAACAGGTCCAATTAAATTTATTATGAAATTGCATCAATCATTTCTTTAATTTGAATCAGATATGTGGTCGTTTTCCCATTCAAAAGTTTTGTTTTTCTTTGAAACTGTGATTATGAGATTGCGAAATGAGCTCCATGGCTAAAATTACAGTAATATGATAAAATGCATGCATAAGGTTTTACAGAAGCAATGTAAACAATACGAACTTTGATCGTGAACATCGTAAACATCGTAAACATGCATGATCGTGAACTTTGATGGTTTTGTGGTTTAGCAGAAAGTTTAATTAAGCTGAAAGGCGTACATCTATTGATAATGGGTACATTTAATATGTTTTTAGTAATTAATCAGTTTTGTATGTATGGACAAGATTAAATATTAATGGAATATTCTTAGTCATCCCAATAAATCAATGGTTGTGATTGCAATCACTAACTTCCTCAGTATTATAAAGACATCCGTTTAGAATGTTTATTTTTTTATTTTTTTTAATCATATTTAAAATTTACTATGATGACTAAATGATTACTACATCTTAATGTTAGCGTTTCATTTTCTAAACCAACTTAAACAGCCTGAACGAGATTACCGATGACAGAAACGAAAATCCGAGGCGAAGCAGCCAACTGCTCTGTTATTTTGCGGTCTCGCAACAAGAAATAACAGTAACTAGCAGGGGCAAAGACCGAGAAATAAATTGGCGCATCTTTGCAGCAGTGCTTTGCACCTAATATTCCACGAAGTAGTGGACGAGATAATGCTGCGAGAGCTGCAGAAGCAGGCTTCAGAAGCGCTTTTCCATGCCGTGTATAGTAAAATATTGAAGTACGGTTACATAGATTTTTTTAATTTTAGAACGTTTACATATTATTTTACATTTCAAAAAGAATAACAAATTTTTAAAACCACAAAAAGTACACTTCAAAATTAAAAATAAAAACACTATATTTTTATCAAATATTTACTTTATTAATTTATTTAATCCCAATGATTATGGTTTCATTTTTATTTTCTGGGCTAGCTCAAACCTTTAAACATTCACCAGCCACAAGCTTGAGGCTGTGTTAGTTTTATAAGTATGTTTTTTTTGGTCATTTGTGTTGGTGGTTGGTTTTGTAGTTTGAAAGATGGTCTAATTTTGTAAATATGGTTGAATTTTTGTTATAGTATCTATTTTAGTGTTTTTTATTATTTGTTTATTTCTTTTCATTATTTATTTATTTATTATAATATTATTTAGATATTTTTGAATGTTTTGTTATATAGTAGGACTAATAGTATTAATGTTATATTTTTTTTATGAACATTATAAAATTTTCAATCATTTATGATAAGTATATTATTATTTTTTTCCAAAGAAAAAAAATCTTAATTTTATTTCATCAAATGAAAACAAAATTACATTATGCAGATACACTAGGAATATAGTGTATGGCTCATTGTTGAAAGCTTGAAAATTGTTTTGCTGTGAGATGTCTTTCTACTATACTTTTTACAATAATGTATATTACATTTGCTTCCCAAAGGAGGTAGCCAAAAACTGTAATACAAAAAACTATGGAGACTGGATGTGAACAGGAAAAAGTGATGTCCCTTAGTAAAGAAAAGGTTGATGAAAATATTATGAGATTTTCCCATCTTTTATTTATCTTATTTTCCCATGTCCCATAGCGAGTTGGATCCCCTCTTACGACCGCATGTCTACTTCTTGGTTCCTTTCCATGTATACATGACTGCAAGTATAAGCATCAAAATAGTTTTGTAAGGACTTAATGTTGTTTAGGATGATCTCAAGTCTGATGTTAAGGCATCTCTGTGTTTCTCTGGACAAGTTTATTACATTCATAGAATCACCAAAAACAACAAGAGTTCCACATCCCTTTTCAATGGTAAAGGCAATGAGCAGTGCTCCTCAGCAGACCGCAAAGAAGCCCCAAGGTCTAGTAATATCAATATCTTCCTCTTGAATGTTTCTTAGTTTAATTGTTCCCGATTCTTGGGGAAAGGAGGAGAGGATAACTAGGCTTTGGGATAATCTTCCTTCTGGAACCATAGATTTTTCATTAAAAATGAAGGAATTCCTAGCAAGACAAACCCCTGAAATCACCAATAGGGGTAAGCTTTGATTTCTTTGAAATCCTTGTTTGAGCACCATGATTGCCAATCTTGGATTGTAGTTTGACTAATCTAGGAACAATGAAAACCTATTAACCTTGAACATTCCGACCAAACTACCTTTATAAAATTGCACTCAATAAAAAGATGAAAAATTGTTTCCTCTATTTATTTACAAAGATAGCACCATCCCGGGCCATATTTGCTCCTTTTCTACAAATTATGCCAAGTTGGTGCTTTATTTTCCAACACATTCCACATAAAAAGTCTTTCTTTTGTTGGGAACTTTATTTTCCATAGTTTTTTCCACCACTATACAGGCTCTCTTTGATGTAGACCTATACTCAAATGAGTATATCCTTCTTTTGGAGTATAAATTCTAGATGGGGCAAGGCCCCAAATTAATTCATCATCCCAATCTCTTAATGTTATTTGGGATCGCTTTAGTTCTAAAATATATATGTTCATTTCCAATGAATTCACTCATGTTAGACATAAGGATACTGTCGATTTCCAACCTTGAGACTAAAGAGTGGTTTTTCGAGGATCTGCAATTTTATTCAACATAGATACACCCCTCATTCTCAGAGTATCTATAATATGATATGTAAGTAAATGTTGACGATGACATCTTGGCCAAGTGTCTAGTCCCAACCTAACCCTATGGTCGTTTCCTATCATCCAAGACAAGCCTTCTCCAACGACAGAAAATGATTTTCTGAGTACTTTCTAAATGAATTATACACTTGTCCTTTCCTTTGATGGATTTTTTATCCATCCATACACATTATTTGATGTAATGTACTTTTGGAACATAACTCTGGTCCATATACTAGTGGTCTTTAGCAGCCTCCCAACTTATTTTGCATCTATAGATTTGGAGAAAAGAAAGATATTTTTGCGTCTTTGGAATTTCTATCTTTTCCCATCTGACCCACAAAGAGACGTGGGAGTCTTCTTTACCGCACCATAGAAACCTGAAGAAAATTTTCCTGGTTTCTTCGAGAATTCCTTTTGGAATCCATAATAGAGATATCTAGTAGAATGGAATTGCTTCTAGTACTGATTTGACCAAAATGAGTACGCTTGCTCGAGAGAGCCATTTGTGACTCCATATTTTCATCATTTTCTCTAATTTTCCCAGCAACCAGAGTGAGTCCACCTTCCTGTAAGAATTTAGCTTTCATTTGAATACTAGATATTTCAGACTGACATCAAGTTCCTTGTTAGAAAATGGGAAACTCTACCTAAAAGGATGCACTTTCTCTGTTGAAAGAATATTTGTGGAAAGTGTGGAATTTATCTCATTAAATTGCATTCATGTAGCTATGGAAAAAAGAGTCAATATATCTCTCAAGGTCTCGACATATTTCCTTGAGCCCCCACAAAAAAAAAATAACATCATCAACGAATAGAAGGTGAGTAATCTGGAGGGTCCAGAAAATATGGATCCCCAAAAAGGTTTTGTTTCTTCTTTATTCCCCAATTTCCTTGTTGAGGCATTCAACAACTAGAAGAAATAATAAAGGAGAGAGGTGACATCCTTGTCTCAATCCTATTTTTGAATGGAATAAATGGGAGGATGATCCATTAATAAGTACTGAGAAATAAACCCACCTGATAAAGGAAACTTCAAAACCAATATGTGTTGAAAGAAGTCTTAAATAAACCCAACTCACTCCAGGTCATACACTTTTCGAAGTTCTAACTTTAAAATGACTCACTTCAGTTTTCTAGTTTTAATATTGTGCATGCCTTCCTTAGCTACACCTATCCTTTCATCAATTTTCCTTCCTTCCAAGAAGCCAAATTGTTCACTAGAAATATGGTTTGAGAGGATAATATTTATTCTTCTAGAAATGATTTTGGTCACAATTTTGTAAATACAATTACAAAGGGATATTGGTTGATACTCATCAAGGGAGGAAGGATTATTATATTTACGAATTAAGGCAATGAAAGTGGAGTTAAATCTTGCGCTAATTTGTCTAGACAAATGAGTGTCCTCCACTACCTTGGTCCTTCAGGATATCATGTCCAAAGAACTCACAAATCCCCTGAAAGAATTCAATTGTCCACCCATCTAGCCCTAATATTTTTTCCTTTTGGAAGATGTACAAGGCTTATTCAAGTTCTTCCTCTGATATTTCTTCCATCAGGGACTGATTATCATTCTCTTCCACAAATATCGGGAAAAGTTGAGTCATCCTTACCACTTATGCTATTGTAGCCTCATTGTTAGCTCTGAAAAGATTTTGAAAGTGTGATAATCTGATTTTGGCCATCCCTTCAAAGGTGATCTCTACAACACCATGATGATCCTCCAAGCTCGAAATGGTATTTGTGCTTCTCCTACATTTTTCATAAGATTGAAATAATATTTTGTTCTCATCTCCACTTTCGAGCTAGATAGCTCTACTTTATAGTCTCTAAGTTTCTTCCTTCTCCTTGAGGAGATTTTTCCCTCTATCTACCAGCCTATGGAGGGCCTCATTTGATCCTTGTGATGTGTGACCACCCCCATCCTTTTCATAAATATTCTTGAGTTCTTACTCAATCGATTTCACCTCTCTATCCTCTCTTTGGCTCTTCTGAAAATCCCATATCTTGACATTTTCATTGATATTTTTTAAATTATCAGTGAATTGAGAATTTGTAGAAAGAGGATTTCTTTGATCAAAGGCATTCCAATTTTCCTTGATCAAGGTGATGAATGACTCATCCTTCAACCATGTCTTGTTGAACTTTAGAGGACATGTAGGATTTCATGTCCCTTGTATGATTTCTAAAAAAATGGGAAATGATCAGAAATGCCTCCACTTCCAATCCATTATCACATCATAAACTTTCTTCCTAGGAGAGATTATGACATCAATAAATGATCCAGTATTTTAGCCACTTTGACTTCTCTTGCCTTATTTTTTTTCCAGGTAGGCTTAAGGCAAACTGGTTCCACATGAATAAGGTTTCTTTCTGTTGATTTTTGAGTGAAGAATCCTATGAGAGGGTAAGCTTGAGCATGATGCCCCAAAAATTTTGTTTTCCCCAAAGAAAAAATTATATCTCCTCCCAAAATGATTGAGTCACCTCTCACAAAGGATTCACTGAACAAGGATTGGCAAAAAGGAACTTTATATTGATAGGGACCATAGATATTTATGATATGCATGTCCTCCCCCATATCTTGGGCCGTGAAAGACAACCCAATTCCAGAATCCAAACCCCAAAAATTAGCGCCTTCACCATTATGATATTCCATCCTAAGGCTAGGCCACCAGATCTACCTCTTGCATCCAAAGTCTCAAACTACCATCCTGACAACATTCCTTCCAACCGAGATTTCACCTCCCATTTTCATAAAGTCTCGTGAAGTAATATTACATCTGGGTTTTCAAGATTGACCACCCTTTTTAACGTTGGTCTTTTTAGGGGACCAACAAGACCCATGTAATTGAATGTCATTAATTTCATATCAAACCCCTCTTTTTAGATCACACTTCTATAAGTGCTTTTTTAGATCATGCCAAAAGATCTTTTTAGATCACACTTCTATAAGTGCTTTTTTAGATCATGCCAAAAGATCACTTTTGGCCTTGGATTGAGGCTTTGAAAGAAAATATTTCCTCCCTCTTCCTCCTCTATCATATGCTCTATGTTGTTCCTTACCGAGTCCCCCCTTAGGCTTGGATTTTGTGTGAGAGAAAAAGAAGTATTTGGATGAGGAGGTTTCAGAGAACGATGATGAGGTTTATTCCTCATCATGTCCATCCCTCATGCCATAGGAACCCTCCAAAAGTGGCAGGAAAGGGTTTGACATGTCGCCTACTTGTGCTAGGGTAATGGAGTTCTTTAGTGATAATAATAAATTGTTAAGAGCCTGAATCCACTCATTTCCTAAGAAACTTATATTATTGAGAAAGAAATTTATAGAAGTGAAAGGAGGGATATTATTAATCAAAAATAGTTTCGAGAACTCTGTTGGAGGAGAATCGAGATATTTCTAACTTCTTCTCGAGCACCTGGCTCTGTAGTCTGGCGTTGGGACTATAACCATATCCTTATGCCTATTCTCCTCAACCTCCTGTGCCAAGACATTACTGAGTTATGAAACTTCATGTAACGCCTCATTTTCTGGGGATATCCGTCCCTTCACCTTATCTCTACTTTAACTCTGCTCCACTGGCTTCTTTTTCCATCCTAGCATCCCGAATGGGAGATTGCATTCCACCACCACATGACCATATTAATGGAACCTTTAACAATGAAAGGGAACACTTTCATAGTCCAATTTTTTAGTGTGAATATATGGGCCCCATTTGAGATCCACTTCTTCTCTCAGCCCTTCTCTCACATTGATGCAAACCAGAATTCCTAAAACTTTATTTTTCTTAATGGCTTCGAAGGACATATCTGCATCTAAAAAATCCCCATGAAAGTTCCAAATGTTCTTGAAGTATTCCAGAGTCCATAATTGGAGAGAAAAAGTAGGAATTCTAACCCAAACTAGGATCTTATCCATTCTTTCTCAGTTGGAATCTAACAGAGGAGATTAGGGCTTGAGTAACAATGGAGAGCGTTTAAGACTACTTTTTTCTCAACATCCATAAGGAATGTTCTTTCTTGAAAAAGTTGAAAGTGAAGTAGTTCTTGGTTAGTTCAATAATATTGGGCACATAACCAATATTATACAACCAAACTGATCATGCCCATTCAACCACTATATTTAGGGAAAAGGATCTGCCACTTGCTCTTCCTACTATGGTTTGATTGGCCATTTGGATAACTTGGCAGAACCCTACTTCCTTCCTGAAAACCAAACTCCCAAGTTTGCCCCTCGTCTTTAATAAAATTTTCTTTCAACTCTTGCCTCCACCAGGACTGAAACTTGACCTTCCTTCCTTTGTACCTCCATATTTCTCAAGACATTCCAGTCCATTCTAAGGCGACCCAGAAAAATATTTTTTCCCACAACACCCTTGTTTCTTATCTACATCAATAATAGCTAAAATAAAACCTCTATTCACTAAATTCAGAGTCTTCTTCTCAACCCTAGATGGGGGATAGTAAGAAAAACCAAGAAATGTTCCTTCAACCATCTCTACAACCGGGGAAAATAACTTCGCTCCCAACCCACTAGGGCTAAGTACTTCTGCATGATAGGGGGTATTTTCCACAAAGAGATTGCAGTCATCAGTCAAGAGGCCCCATTCAAAACCCCTTTAACCATCTAAATGCTCAGGCTGAGTGTGCTTGAAACCTAATGATGAAGAGAGCAGGATCTCCTAATTAAAGCCTGACAATGATAGTGGCGCAGATACAAAGATTGACTCAATAGATGGAGAATACAGGGACAAAAAGAGGGGAAATCTTCTTGAGGAAACTTTCCCTTCACCTTTCATCCCAAGTAACTGCTAACTCATCCTTTCTATCCCTTCACTAGTAGACAGACATCCCCAATCCTCTAGACCACTTCTGACTATCACCACCCAGATGTCACTTTCCTCCAGGTGGTCCTGAGGCTCTATACTGATAAGCTATAGTTAACTCCTGCACTGTGACTGCAGAGTGGTCATCTCCCTGAAACCTCAGACCCCCAAAAAACTCCCAAGTACCTTCTTGTTTTCTATAAAAGGTATTTATCGGATCAAGCTTATTTCTTATGATAAGTATATTATTATAATGACTATTTTCTCAAACTTTCAAGCATTTATGATAAGTATATTATTTTAATGACTATTTTGTCAAACATTATAGCTTGAAAAAAAAATCTTAATATTGTGTAAATAAAACATGAAAAACAAACATTCCTTTAACTAAAATTATATTTCCTTGAATGGAATAGTCTTATATATCAAGGTTAACCCATAATCTTTTGTTTGATGGGTATTAAAAAAAATTGTTGTAGTGTAAGCATAAAAGTATTATACTTCGTGGTTGGCTTAATATCGTTAAAAATTTAAATGTTACTAAATATCTTTTTCCTAATTTCTGAATTAGTTAAAGATTTTTTAATTTTAATTTTTAAATTAATCAAAAAAAATTAATTATAATTTCAAAATTAATTAAAACATTTTCAATTCTATGATTTTAAGCCTGTAAAAAATGTTATTTCTTTGTTATTGAACTTAGTCTCATAAAATTTTTATCCATTTTAATAACATATTATTTTGAAATTAAAAAATAAATATTTTTTTATATAAATTAAAATTTTGTTTTACTAAATTTATCATTTCAAAATTTTATTTTACTAAATTCATCATTTCCTTAGTCAAAAGTGATATCTACTCACCAAAATTTTTGAATATTAAAATATTTATTTATGAAATTATTTTCCTTATATACAAAATACCGATTTGTTTTTAGTCAAAAGTGATATCTACTCACCAAAACTTTTGAATATCAAAATATTTATTTATGAAATTATTTTCCTTATATACAAAATACATATTTGTTTTAGTTTTTCTCTCCCTTTTAGTTCTCTGGAAAAAACTATCATATTTTGCTAAGAATTTGAGAGAATGTATAGCAATGCTATGCATATTTCATTGTCTCTATGGACATGAGTAATATTAGTAATTAAGGAAGTTTTTAAAAACATTAACGTGACATGATAGGTTATTTGTTTTTGCCTTCAAAAAATATAACTTATTTTACATTAATATTTATTCAAGAAGGAGATATGATGATTCAAGTTTTTTTAAATAATTTTTTATATTTTATTCATAAATACAAAATTAAATAGATGAAAGTTAATAATCTTATTATGTATTTTGTATGCCTCTTGTAACATAATGTTTAGTTTCGTCTTCTTTATTATCAAAGTTGGCTCTCTCAAATATTTATTCTCTTTGAATTTATTAATTTTAAAAATTAGATATATCTAGACTTACAATCAAAACAATCTAAATTTTCTACTAATTAGGTTTATCTTTTGTTAATACTTAGAAATATCTATATTAAATGGATAAAAATATATAACAAAAGTATATTCACCTACAATATATGAGATTTTGAGGGACATTTACAAGTGATTTGTTGTAATGTCCAAGCTCATCTTCAGAGGGAGAGGAAGGAACCAAATCAAAATATAAGACATAGAATTTTATGAAATGCTATGTTTGGAGACTAATGTTAATAAGAATAATATAAATTAAGGCTAAAGTAAATTCTCATGTCTAAACTCATCCTCCAAGGAAGAGGAAGGAACCAAATCAAAATCTAAGACAGAGAATTTTATGAAATGCTATGTTTGGAGACTAATGTTGATAAGAATAAGATAAATTAAGGCTAAAGTAAATTAGGGCCAAGAAGTACCCATTGTCCTTTTTATTCATGTTGATAAGAATAAGATAAATTAAGGCTAAAGTAAATTAGGGCCAAGAAGTACCCATTGCCCTTTTTTGAGAATAAAGTAGAAGAAATTGATATATAACTTTCATCCTAGAGGGAGATCATGATAGTTCAAACCCTTGAACAAAAAAAGCATCATGAAATGAATACTTTTGATTTGGATAAGCAACATGTTTTTCAAAACTTTGGTTTTTCACTTTTTGAATTAATATTATGTTACTCTAAATCATTCTTTAGAGGGGTGGTATGAAGTTAAAAGGAGGAATGGGAAATGATAGGGGATGGTACGAAGTAAATAAAAAAAACCAAAGGAAAAATAGATGATTATTTTATAAATGGAAAGAATAGAATTTTTATTATTAATGTTGTTTTAATCTTGTAACTGAGATATGTTATTGTACTTTTATAAATGTAATATAGATCTGTATTTTCTTTTATTTTATTTGTATGCTGTAATATGAATTAGAAATTACTATTTTTTAAAGAAAAAAATATAATAATATTTTTAAATATTCAAAGTAAAAATAAAATTTGAAATAATAAAACAATAATAATGAAAAATACACCAGTCAAATAAATAATAAATACAAAATATTTTATCTAAGACAAAACAATGTCCACTTTATTTAAAAACTACTAATTATATATAAATAACACTTTATCCTCCCCACCTGGATTCAATTCTTTTCAATAAATTATATGTTGTGCTCATAATGAGTATATTGTTATAGTCTTTTGAAGCTTTCTCTCACTATATGTATATGTATTAAAAAATTTCCTTTAATTAATTAAATATGTGCTTCTAAATTAATATTCTAAAAAATGCTTAAATAAAAATAAATCAATTTTACCTACTTGAAAATTAGCAAACCACTTCTAAGAAATATCAATTATCAATTTTTTAAGAAATCAATTTTATTGAATAATAACCTGAATAATTTTTTTTTTAATATTCATCATTAAATTTTTTTGTTAAACTATGCATGAGCCATCTATCAACAAAAGTTTCAGAGATGAAAAAGAAAAAACTGCATGAACTGTTATAAACACTGATATCTGAATTCAATAGTTATACATATTTTCGTTACAAACTTATTTCGACCCGTTTACGTCCTGCTGATCCGTTGAATCGCTCTTCCTCTTCGAAGACTCCGCATCCTCCAGACTATGGCGGAAGTCTTCTTCGTCAATGTCAACATCCCACAATGTGAATACCTTCTTCCTGTTACAAGGAGGGTTATGATCAGATCATAAGACTGAGCCCTCGATATCCTTATCGCTAGCACATCAGTAAACTGAACGTGAAAAGGTTTAGGTTAGTCCAGAAATGAAAAGAGGCTATAAAATGAAACGTGGTCATAAAATGAAAAGCACTGCTGCATATGGTATTATATTACCAAATATTAAATGACTGTGTTTTACATTCACATCTCTACTCTGTAACAAAATTCAGAGGTGGCAATCAGCTATTAAATGGTTGCATTCTACATTCACATCTCTATTTGTAACAAAACTCAAAGGTGATAATCAGCTTGCCACCATAATAAATTTTAAATATGATCAAGTAAAAGTAAAAAAAAAAACATTAAACTGATGCTTTATAATAGTGACGAAGTTAGTGATTGAAATCACAACCATTAACAACTAAGAATATTTCATCAATATTTAATCTTGTCCATACAAAACTAATTAAACACTAAAAACCTATTAAATATATCAATTATCAATAAATGTAAGCCGTTAAGCTTAATGAGTTTCGCCCAAGCTACTGATCTCTTGAAACTTTTCCTTCCCCAATTAAAAAACCTTCCATGACCTCACTGTTCCTTGAAAAACCGGGCATAGAACTGCCTAGTTCCTCGT
>CBVK0101089401.1:0-10005 GCA_900067695.1 Picea abies
CTTGGTCTAATGTGTCATTAGGTTAAAGTGTGTTTCTTTAGTATGAATTAGTATGCATTTGTAATTCAATGATCATGATATGTTCCCGACATAGAGTGATCCAACGACTCATATTCTCCTTGATCTTAACGAATACATTGATCCATGGCTTAGAACCCAATCGATCCATGATATCTATTTAAAGAGCATAGAGGGTCATTTGCTGATGATTGATTGTGAGAAAATATCTGTAATATTTTTTCTTTTGCATTAATAAATTTCCTCAAGTGGCCACATTGGATGGGGTCGTGGATGTTTCCCCACAAGGGTTTTACCATGTAAAAACATCGATGCATTGATATTTTATATGTTTGTGTGAGTGGTTACTGAAGGTGTTCATATTTTGTTTTAATACCTTTGTTTTCAAACACAAACACTGGTAAAAATTTACAACATGGGGCATGGAGGACAGTGTACAGAAGGACAAAACCCAATTTCTTGAACAAGCCAACATTTGAAACTACTTGGGTACCCAATAGATCACAGATATTAGGGATTGGAAGGAACATGAAACTAAATTTATTATCAGTCGGTATCATGATGACCATATGGATTGAATGCCCAATCGACATCACAGGTGGTATAATTCATAGAATTATAGGGCTGTCACATGGAGGAGAGTCGGTTCCTAAAAATTCCAACACAATTGATTGGATATAGTACCTCACAGGGTTGACCTGAGAAAATAATTCCAAGGGTTTTCTCATCAACAAGGTCAAAGAGAAACATGTCAAATATGATTGGTGTACCTTGGGTGAGTTTGTTTAGGAGCAAGAGCTAATGACTAAGCTCCTAGGTTCCTAATAAGGATCATGGACCATGCAAAGGGAAACTAACTTCATTATTGTTCCTAGGTGACTAGAATACCATTAAGAGTTCATGTGTGCTGGTTTAAGAAGTTGTTGCTACCCTTCGGTGTTGAAATCCTCTTATAGGCCACAAGGCAATTGTTTCAACCCATGACCATGGATATGGCCTCAATAACCATACCCAATGCTCAAAACATCCAAATGGTGTTCCATTATAACCATCAAACAAGTTGACTTCAACATCTAGTTAGTGAATACATAATTGGGTTCTCGACATGGATGACAATGTTTCTGGTAAAGATTATTAGTGTGCCAATGTGATTTGGCTCTATCACCTCCTTACTTAAATCAATAGTTGGTGAATAAAACTTGGTTGGTTTGGTATTGGACTAGTATTTCCATTATATGAGTGGATTATTACAATATCACACATTCATTTTCATTAACTAAAATTGGCACACATTTTTTAAAGAAAAATCACACACACATTTTATTCAAATTAAATTCAAAATTTAGGTGAGAGGGTATTACAGGTGGAAAATTTAAATTTTATAGGAATGTTCTCACATTTATTAACACTTAAACCATCCCTTGTCACTTATTATGTGTCATCTCTTATCTTATATGTCTACTTTGGACCTAGCTTCAGATTAAGCAAGTCGATTGTATAGAATGCATAAGCATAGAAAATTTATCATTTCTCCCTTTTTCAATATCTATGTGTTTTGCAAAGCACTATAATGTGTTACACATACTCATAGATGATGAAATTACAAACACAACAGATCACTTCTTATGCAAATTACAAATATATAATTTTTTTAATACCATTTTTTACACTTTTTTTTTGTCTTTTCTTGTGATCTAACTCATTAGCTCCAAAAATACATTGGTAACCTTTTTGTTTCTCAATGATTTACAAAAAAAGAGTGTTGTACTACTAGAAGTTGACCTTTACATGCTAAAACAACGCATATTTTTCATTATGTCCATGCCTTAAAATGCTACACTAACACTTTGACATATTAATTTTAAGGTAAAACAATGCATATTTTTCATTATGTCCATGCCTTAAAATGCTACACTAACACTTTGACATATTAATTTTAAGGTGTGTTGACTTTCTAACTTTAAAAAAAATATAAAGTAACCTATTTTTTTTGGGACAAATAGCTCCACATTAGTACCATTTGTCCTATGCATGTATATCAATTTTTATATATTGGTTTGATTATTTAGGTACTCAAAAGCTGCACCAACACGTACATATAACTTATACTCTCCACACAAAATAAAATGTCAACATTAGAACTTTCAACAAAAAAATAAAATATCAACTTTAGAAAAATCAAAATTGATATAGTTATGAAAAAATTCAATAAATAAAAATTATATACGGGGAAAGGTTATTGAATATGTTACATTTCATCTTCTTACCCAAAATTGAACTCTCCACAAAAAGTAAAATGTCAACCTTAGAAAAAATAAAAAATAATATAGTTATGAAAAAAATAAATAAATAAAAATTATATACAAGGAAAAGTTATTCAATTTTATACATTTCATATTCTTACCCAAAATTAAGATTCATTGTGTAGGTATCTCTCCATGCAAGTAGAAGGATATATTTATATATGAGAGGATACAAGCCCTATACCTTTGCCTACCTATCAGGGGAAAATTTCCATCTGTTAAGACGAGCCAAACATTGATCCTGGGGTGGTAAAAAGGGATGGGGGAGGAAGTCAGAAAGGAATTTTCTTGGTCGAGGGGACTGGGGTATGAGTCTCCTATAAAAACCAGGAGTTCGCAAAAAAAAGTGGGAACCCACACCTTTTTCTCTACACAACATATCTCAAATAACTCTGAAACGAGGGTGCTTAGAGGCATGAAAGCCCTAGCTAGGGCCAAATCATGATCCTACTCTCCTTAAATATTAGAGGGGTAGGAGGATCCATGAAAACAATCTCATTACATAGATTTATCATGAGAATGCTCCTGTATATTATTTTTCTGCAAGAAACACTGGTTGATGAGTTGAAGGCCAGACTTTTCATGACTTCACTTCATCCTGTTTGGATGATGTGTGTTGTTAGTTCAGTTGGAAAGTCAGGGGGACTTCTGACGTCTTGGAATCCAAAAATTTTGATTTTACCCCTTACTTAATCTATTGTGGCATTTTTTTAACAAGTACTCGGTTAGAAGACAAAAAACCTTTTTCTCTTTTAAATGTCTATGGACCTTGCACATAGAGAAAATATTTTTGGAATAAGGTGGATGATAGGGGATTGTTAGCACATAAGGATCTAATTGTAGTTGGGGACCTCAACTTGATTCTTATTTTTGATGAGGTATGGGGATACACAACACACTTGGATCCACCGGCGACCTACTTAAAGAGCATATTCTAGAAAAATCAGCTAGTCGACATTGTGCCTGCTGATGTGGCTCCTACGTGGTGAAAAGGTAGGAAAGGCAGGGAAGAAATTTCAAAGAGACTATACCGGGATTTCTTGTCGGAGGACCTCATATCCTTTGTTGGAAAACATAGGCCCTGGGTTAACTATCCTTTTGTTTCTGATCATGCTCCAGTTTTATTGCAACTAGGGAATTTTTCAAACTTGGTTGCTCATCCTTTCAATCTAAACCCGACGTGGCTGAGAGATGAAGCCTTCATTTTGATTTTCAAGGAAGTCTGGACTGATCAAATTTACTTGCAAGAATTTGGGGTGTAGAGGATATTAGTGTGGAAGCTAAAACAATTAAATCATAGGGTAAAGGTATCGGACAAAGGAAAAAGAACCCATAACTACTTAATTTTTGAAAATCTTTAGGAGTATATTCGGGTTTGTTATCAGTATAAATCAAGGGGATTGATGAACAATGATTCAAAAATTCTTTTAAATAACCTAGAGGAAAATCAAAACATACATCTCCAGGTTGAAGAAGAACTTTGGAGACAGAGGAGTAGGGAAATTTGGATTAAAAGTGGAGATGAGAACACTAAATTTTTTCACCAATTTGCTTGTCACAGAATAAACAACAAACACATTTAGGAGATTCTGGACGAAAATGGACAGGTTCACACAGGACAGGAGGCTCTGAAATGTGAAGCTACTAGACACTTCAAAAGGTTCTTTGAGGACCAGGGAAAAAACATCATTACATATCGGGTTTCCATTATCGAACACTTTCCTTTCCTTGTTGAAGAGGAGGATGTTATAGCTCTGGAAAAACCATGCACCAAAGAGGAAATTTGAGAGCTCTTAAAAGGATTTTCAACGGACAAAAGTACCAGACCAGATGAGTGGACGACTGAATTCTTCATCTAGTTTTTCAACCTGGTTGGGGAGGATTTGTTGGCAACAGTTGAGGAATCCAGACAAAGAGGTGAGGTGATTAGATCTCTAAATTTGACTTTTCTTGCTCTTATTCTGAAATTCAATAAGCCTACCTCTTTTGGTGACTTTAGAACAATATCTCTATGCAATATGTGCTATAAAATTATTGCAAAATTAATTGCTAATAGGATTAGACCTATTTTGTTTCAGTCTTTATCTGGTGAGAAATTGGGCTTCCTAAAAGGAAGACAGATCCTAGATGCTATAGGAACTGCACATGAATGTTTACTTAGTATTAAGGCAAAAAATCCAAAAGCTATGATTTTGAAGCTTGATCTTAAGAAGGTGTATGACTGCATAAACTGGGATTTTTTAAGATTGTCATTATTGCAAACCGGTTTTGGCCTATCTACCACTAACTAGATTTTGAGTTGTGTGACTTCAACGACGTTTGCAATTCTGATAAATTGGGAGTCTACATATTTCTTTCAGAGTGGTAGAGGCTTAAGACAGGGATGTCCACTTTTGCCACTACTGTTTATTTTAGTGATGGAAGGACTCAACTTATCTTTAAAGAAAGAACAGGCTGACGGAAAGCTAACAGGAGTCAAAGTTTCTAGAGTTATCAAGATCCTCCATCTGCTTTTTGTGGATGATGTCCTCATAATGTCAAAGGCCTCGTTAGAAGAATGGATGGCGATTGAGGGAATCCTAACTATCTTCTGTAAAGCAACGGGTCTAGAAGTAAACCTTAAAAAATCTATCATCTATTCTTTTGGGATACAATAGGAGGTTGTAGACTCTTTTAAATCCTTTATCCCTTACAACTTTGCAGAGCTTGCTGATGGTTTCAACTACCTTGGTTTCCTTATAAAATATGACAACTACAAGCCTACAGATTGGCAACGGCTAATTACAAAGTTTGAAAAAAGAATTAGTGAGTGGTACAATCGTTGGCTCTCCCTGGGGGGTTGATATGTTCTTATAAAAGTTGTCGTGGAGAGCCAGCTTGTGTATTGGATGGCCTTGGCAATTATCCCGGCCTCTATTCTCAATCGGATCAAACAACTAATCTTCTCTTTCCTCTGGTCGGACTTTAGAGGAAAACATCATTATCATCTCAGTAGTTGGGAGTCAATTGCAAAACCTAAACGCTTTGGTGGTTGGAGGTTAAGGAACTTACAAATCTTCAACAGGGCGATGTTGGCAAACACTCTGTGGAGAGTTTTATCGAAGGATGGCATTTGGCATCGTGTTATCAAAGATAAGTATCTCCCCTACAGCTCAGTTTCCACCTGGCTTAAATTGGCTAAAAATCTAACGTCTCGGGTTTCACAGAAATGGAGGAACCTACTAAAGTCTTTGCACCTTTTATTACATTGGTTAAGTTGGATTCCTAGCTCCGGACTTTCGATCTTATCAGGCAAGGATCAGATCCTCGGTATGGAAAAAGATTCCTTTCTTTCAAAAGATCTTTTAGACACTCTAAATCAAAGAAATTTACACTATCATCATCAGGTTAGCATAACCATGTAACCGGGAACAATATGCTCTACTTGGCTTGATAGCGAGGAGATAGGTCTTACAGGATCTCAAGCATCTGAATGGGATTTATACCGTAGGACCTTAATGGGGTCGGGTGTACAAATTCTTGACAGACCGGACGAGTTGAGATGGACAGGAGGAGACAATTTGGGCATCCTTTCTATTAAAAATGTCTATTCATCTTTAGCTACAAAACTTTGGCAACACTCTATTGGTGGATGGCGAAAGAAACTATGGTCTTGGGATTGTGCCCTCAAAACAAAACTCTTCACTTGCCTAATGGTGGAAAATAAAATACTAACGTGGGACAATCTACAACGCAAAGGATGGGTTGGGCCAAACATTTCTCACATGTGGCTAAAGAAGAGGGAGACTGTATTGCACCTGATGGTAGATTGTGCCTTTACTAAAAAAGATTGGGATAGGGGTAAAAGAGTTGTTTCTATTACCTCTGTCCGGGAGGGTTCCACAGTGTTATATTGCAATGATAGATGGAATATTCAAAACTCTACATATCCCTCTTTGCCCGCCACCATAAACTAGTTTGTTTGGCTGGAATGAAACAAGGTCCTCGTTGAAAATAGAAGCCCTTCTATACAAGCACTGGTCTATAGATCTCTTGGAGGAGTTGGCAGCCATACTTAAAAACAAAAAACAAAAGTGAACAGATCTCTGAAGGAAATCCCAAAGGACTCTTTGACAACAGGATGGTTCGATGGTGCAGCCCTCTCAAATGGAGGAAAAAGTGGTGTTGGAGGGGTGCTAAGGATAAATGAGCATTCGACAATCAACTGGACCTTCACTTTTGGATCAGGAACAAATGAAAGGGAAGAATTGTTGGGTGTATGGGCAACCTTAACGCTAGCTTCTCGGTTGCACATCTCAAAATTACAAGTTTTCAAAGATTCATAAATCGTCATAAACTGGCTAAACAACAAAGGAAACCTGAATGTTATTTCTCTGGACTGTTGGAAGGAAAGATTAAGAGACCTTAGAAAATATTTCAGTACAATCTCTTTTTCACATATCTACAGAGAAAGCAATAAGGAGGCATATTGCCTATCAAATTGACACTTCAAAAGCAAGAAGGGAAAATTACCTACAACCACTGGGTAGATGGAAATGAAGGGTCCACCCTGTACTTAAGTATTTTCACGTTTCCAATGGGGAAAGCTTGTGCCTTTTTTATTTTTTGGTCTTCTTTGTTCCTGAGGTAGCTTCAATTGTTGTGTCTCGACAGATTTTTTGGGGTATGAGTTTTGTGGGTATGGGCTTTTCTTGTGGTGACCATTTTTCTGTTTCCGAGGCTAGAAGCCTCTTCTGAAAACAGCCTGCGTTGCTGGACAAATCTTTGTTTTTCCTTTTGGGATGTAATCTTTCTATTTTGATAACAGTTATATATAAATATATCGAGAAATTTTATGTTGGAAAAAAAAATATTGGAGCATCAAAAGTATGCTTTGAGTGAAAACAACTATGATAAGGGGTATAGTAGTGCCTTCTTGCCATTTGATAAAGCAAGTCATAAGGTAAGTTATATTTCTTGGTACAACAACTTTTTTGCTACAACCCATCCCAAATTGATTGTAGGTAGGGTGAGCGAAGCTCAACATAGCAGCGCCTCTCAGACCTATGAAAACACCTCCAATAAAGTCCTATCACCTCCAAGTGTGGGTGGAAAAGAGTAGAATGTGTTCCGAGCAAGAAAATCAAATTCCAAATCAAAATGAAGAGGTAGTTAAGTGTACTTGGTCATAGACATTGAAAAATAATGAATTGATCAACTGTTGAGAGTTGATATAGAATAAGGATAATAATTAATCCATCCATTTTCAAGGTTTCATTGAGAGGAGATATTTCGCAAAATATCTCTCTCAACCCCACCCTCACCCTTATAGCTAAAACTACAACTCATATTATAAAATATAATATATATGAGTTAACATGTGTTTTTTCATATGTTATTATTTATTATATTTTGATATTTATAATTTCATTTCTAAATATAACAAGAAACAAAAGATTATAAAATTAATTTACATTCAAAGAACTTTACAGGTGGTAGTCAAATCGAAGTCACGAGGCTTTTTCAATGGAGTGAATCAAGATTCTTTTACTGTGAGTGGTGTTGGGGATTATTGTTTCTTTATAATAGTCATTTTTACGAGTTTAAAGTAGGTATGGGGTTTGGAACAAACAATATTGATGTGTGTGTGTTAGGGATTATTATTTCTTTTTGGCACTCATTTTTAAGGGTTTAAAGTAGGTATGGGGTTTGGAACAAACAATATTGTTGAGCTCTTGGCACTAACATTGTTGTTTTCCCTTGCTAATGATAAGCTCTATACTATTCTCCAACTATGTGGTGATTCTTCATTAGTAATAAATTAGATGAATGGGAGATGTCAACTACAAGAATGTTCTTTAATTTCCTTGGGGGATCAACTAAAAGTGATTGCATATACCTTTGATTTTCTCTCTGTCGCTCATAATTTTAGGGAGTTAAATGAAGGTACTAGCAAGATTTCAAAGGAGTGGTTCCATCTTGAGGTTGGTTATTGGGTGGTTGAAAAATTTATCAAGGGTTTGCAAACCTCTTCTCAAGAGAGGTTCCAATGAAGTTATTTCCACTATTTTTTGTCTTTCTACTTGCTTTTTGAAACAAAGATCCAACTTGGCTTAGCTCTATGGTCTTGAGGTGGTTTTAGAGGGTTCATGTTATCATCATGGAATAACATTAATATTATGTTTTGGTCTATTCTATGGCTACAGTGCTCTCACACCTAAAGAATGTAATTTTGGATCTACCTTTGAATAGAAATTATGATTCTTATAAAAATACAGACAAAATTAGGCAAAATCTATGAAACGTTGAAGCATTAGCACACATCAATGTCAAGTGGCATTCATGACATGTGATAGCAATGAGTACAAGTTGTGTTGGTTTCCATTCATGACATGTTATATAGACAAGCATGTCACAAAGAGGCAGGACACATCTATTAGATAATAAATAATTGTGGATGGAGAGGCTTTACTCTAGATCACTCTTTTCGGTTGTTTTGTAACCACCCAAAATAACGGGAGAGAAAATTAACATTTTAAATTATTTTAAATTGATGGAATAGTAGATATCAAATGCTAACATTACACAATTCAATTGCATTGACATTATTTGAAAGTGTTGAATTCATTTTTATATTAAAAATAACAATTTTATCAATTTAAAAATACAATTTCAATAAAAATTATTTGAACAAAAACAAAAAAATAAATAAAACATTCAACTTCTTCTACAAGTATCTCAATCAAAAACTAGTTTTTTAAAGATCTAGATATCAGCGAAGTGTATATATGTTTTGCAATGTTATATGTGCTATCTTGTACCAGAAGAAGCACGAAGAAAAAAAATTAAAATGTTTGTGCATTATTTTAATCCAAAGGCAAACGAGCTTAAAAAATTTCGATGGTATATATTGTAGGTGATTTTGAAGTTTTATAAAAAAATTAATCATACTCGGATGTGTTTGGTACTCAACAAGTGTTGCATGGCAGCGTAGTTCATGCCGGGTTGGAATGGGAATAAATGCACAGGTATGGGGGGAATCGTGGGAGAATGAGAAGCCTGAAGTACCGGAGAGAAATGGAAACTGTCGCGACCACGTGGCAAGCAGGAGGCAGTACAGGTGGTATCCATGTAAAGAATGACACGTGGCACTGTGCGACACGCCAGCCATAAGACGTCAGGCTGCTACATTACTCCGAGAGAATGTCACTCCGAAAGTTTTCCTTCCAAAACAAACACAGTTTCCCCAAAGCTCAGAGTCTTGAATTTTCGAATTAGTTAATGATAATATTATATTAATATGGGGTCAACAAGTAATTAGGGAGAAAGTCACTTTGTGAGAAATGCGTTCCATCACTAAATATGGCTAGGGGAGTTCTAAAATTGGTAGGTCGGTAAAAATTTAGGAGGGACGCTAAAGTGTCAGGGTCGCCCAGATGGCAGAGTGGAAATTGATCGTGGCTCACATTCATTTTAGAAAGAGAAGGTGTTGGAGCGTTAATCTCCTAGAGCAATTATGGCATTGAAACCATTTAGTTTTTGAAAGTATTCTCATTCTAACTATACTGTGTTTTGCATAATCCATTTTGCTTTTATTTTCTTAATAAGATTCTGTAATTTTTCCTATTACCAGTAGTACAACAGATAGCTACTAAAAAAACACAGATATCCCCATCACATGTAACTTGATATATTGTTGGAGTCT
>CBVK0101089421.1:0-10622 GCA_900067695.1 Picea abies
CTTTATCTTCTTTATCATTTTATCTAATGACTATCCTTCTATCTATTTTTTTAATGTAATTATTTGTTTTTTCTTTATTATTACAAAATTAATCGTCTTTCATTAAATTATTAATAGGTTTAATAATTATTAATAATTTATTATTAACCATCCATAACTATTTAATTAATAAATAATTAAAAAAATCCATAAATTATATTAACAATTAAATAAATTAGGTTAAATATATTTTACAATTAACTTGCACTAAAGTTGTATTAGATGAATGGTGTCTAAATGCCATTTTATAGAAATTTATGGAGCTAAATTTATCAATTTATCATAAGTACTTTTAACACACCATAATATTTAGATAAATATTGAAATTAGAAGTTTCACTACTTTCAAAGTCAATTTCAAGCTTCTAAAAATTTGTGGCACAAGTTGAATTCCAAGTCCCTCTTTTTCCACTAAGAAACACTTGAAAAATCCATCAAACTTTGATAATTGTATGGTCATCATTCAAGATTGTGACACCACATCTTCTCAGATCTCAATGAGTAAATCATTATAAATAAAAATAATCAACGCTCTTTTGTCCATTAAAATGATGATCAAGATAATAATAATAATCTAATTTTAAGGTCATGACCAAACTAGACATCAAATTGGTGTATGAGACCTCCTTGTTTATGAGACAAGGGACCCCCTTCGCCCAACGATTTGACTAGTAAATTCTACAAAGGTATGCATACCCTACCCCCCTGTGGATTTGAATTTGTGACCTCTTAGGAGGAAACACATGTTCGTAACCTTTGGGCACACTCAGGTTATATTCACATGTTGAAGAATGTGTTAACCGACTCAGGATTGAAAATGTGATTTGACAAAGTATTAATGTAGTTTTATTTTAATTTTAGATTTATCAAACATGGAGTTTTTTTTGGAAATAAAATGAAGAAGTATCAAAAATATTTTGAAAATAAAATGAAGAAGGTTTACATTTTGATGTAGGAGCATTTTTGTCCTTAAACAATCTGCATCAACCAAAAACATTTCAATTTCAAGCTAGTAAATTGTAGGGTGAAATAAGTGTTGCAACTCCCATTGCTATAACACCAACGCTGTAAAATTCTGTTGTTGCAACACCAATGTTGTAAAAACTTGTTGCTACAACATCGGTGCTATAAAAAAAAACTCATTGCTGCAACATCAACGTTGTAAATCATGTTGTTGCAACACCGGTACTGTAAATCATGCACGGGGTCTTCACTCGGTGAGCCTGTGACATAGCTCTTGAGTTCGTGGGATATTAAAGAACACCCCTAATTTCACTAGATATTGATAAATACCTCCCAAAATTCTTTTGTTGAATCCCCCTCCCAATACATATTTCCAATAAAAGAAACCCCTATTTTTACTAGATACCCTTTTTTATACCCCCCAATACATATAAATACCTTAAGACCCCACATCTCCCACCAATACCTACAATATCCTGACATAATTTTTCACAATTTAAAAACCCCCTTTATGAATGAACGTGATAACATATTTGTCAACAAGGTGAAGCCCTCGTGAAATCACATTGACGCAACACCAATGCTTCAACTCTAAGCGTGTTGAAATATCATTAGTGTGTTGCAAGTTAGGCATGCCATAAAAAAATGTGTCTTGGATGAACACTGTGGAATTTAGTGGACAAATTACAAGAGGAAGTCGATTCCAAGAAATGAGGGGGAGAAAAGAAAATGAAAAGGGGTTCGCTAGAGAAGAAATAAAAAGAGGGGATAGGGAAAAAGAGGGAATAGAGGAGGGACGTCTGTAGGAGAAATAGAGCAGAGGAAGGGACACCCAATTTTGGGTTCACGGCGTGGAACAATGAACATGTACCTAGTAATTGAATCAGAATGAGAATTGCGTCAGATTGTTTAATAAATAATATTGAGTCATTATTTAAATGATGTTGTCTCTTGTTTCCTTTCCCCGTGACTATAAATTCCTCTTGGCATTCTTTAAATTGTTAATTTATGTTAATGCTAGTACGTTGGTAGTTATGCACTCTGTGGGAAGAAACTTGGTTCTATAGTTGGTTGAGTACAAGATCGAGGGTGATTGCATAACATTTCAATGGATTTGATCCCTCTCAACTCTTAATAACTATTGAGTTAATATAAACCAATGAAAAAATTGATCTCTCTACTCTTGATAGATACATATTTAAGATGGATTTACACTCATAAATGCTCTTATTTTTTCATTTTTTCATTTTATATTTTTACATTTAAAACAATATAATCACTATGAAAATAAAAGCATTATACCTACTAATATTTTATTTGAAGCCACTCAATAACTTTCATTAACTTTATCCTTTCCTAATATGTGAACTATATGAACTATAGACAACATAGATGCTTTTACCATGGATAAATTTGATTACTTTCACTTAATCTACGTTCTTAGATCTAACAATTCAAAAGTGAGCTAGATGGCGAATGAAGGGCCCACATTAAAGGAAGGCATGACAAATGTGAAGGGTAAGAAGGGGGCCTCCTACATTCTTAGATATAACAATACAAAAGTGAGCTAGATGGAAAATGAAGGTTCTATATTAGAGGAAGACATACTAAAGGCGAAGGGTAAGGAGGGGACCTTGCAAGGATTAAAATTTGACCTTGTAATGATTAAAAATTTTCACACAACTTACTTGGGTGAAAATATTAGTCCTATGTAATTCATCCCTAATCATCAATGCCCTTAGAAAAAGAGTGTATTATCCTTCCCAACTCTAGCCGTAATCATCCTTAGAACTAAAAATCTTGCAAAAAAAGTCAGAATGTGCCTCCTTCTACATTCTTAGATCTAACAATTCAAAAGTAAGCTAGATGGAGAATGAAGGGTCTACAGTAGATGAAGGCATGATGCAGGTGAAGGATAAGGAGGGGGAATCCATTTGCATTAATTAATTCTATTCATGTTGGTGACTTATTTTATAAGGAAGACCCTCCCCTAGTTATATGGGTGACCCTTGTCACATCATGATGGTAGAAAAGAGGGAGCATGCAAGGGCGCCCACCCCCCTGCCTCACCACCTCATCACCTCTCTCTTGCTCTCCCCTAGAACACTCATTGCTTGATCATGAGAGTCTCACACATGGTATGGTTTGATTCTCCACTTAGAGAAGAAAAGGTCTATCTTAGAAATTGTAGAAGGAAATAGAGGGTCCCTTGCCTCCTACCCGAACCACTAGTCTTTTGGTATCTTGGTTGTTGGTGAATTCTCCTTGCAACTTCTTATAAATTGGATTATTGATAAACCTCACTCTCCAATGAGAATGGTGGAATATATAGTTGCATTGGGAAGATATTAGTGTGAAGAAATATTTTGGTGTGTCAAGGTTCTTACCTATCTACATTTCCAAGGCTTCTTACTTTCAAGGAATGAGTTCTTAGTTCTAGTTTCAATCATTAGATATTGTTTGTTGGAATTAGTAGTTTCGAGCTATGATATCCCACCTATCACTTTTGGTCCCAACATAGCACACTTGTGTTTCCATCGATGTGTTCAAGAATAACTTAATTCCCTCAACAAGACTCTTTGGCATTGTGAGCACATGACAGAGGTGGCTCATTCCATTGTTTTGCATGCAACTATCTTAGCCCATGGAAATAGAGCCACTTTAACTACTTAACTTAAGTTCAATGGTATGCTCATATGTAATATGCATGGTTAGGAATGACAGTTGTGCTTAGCTCGATATCCACCAAGAGACCCCCAAACAAAACAATGAGAAATTTAGGCTTACATTTAGCACTTGCAAAATTGGTAGATAAAGGAAATGGTGACTATTTGTAGCCTCCAAGAAAAAACTAAAGTATTAGAGGCTTCCATGGACACAGTTGAAGGACTTGTTTTGAGATCCTCTTCCTTTTTCTACTTCCCCATCAAATTCATGATCCCCTTGACCCCCACTCTAGCCCCTCATGAAGATAATGCAACATCTCCAAGTTCTTTCATTAACATTGAATTAGTTGTTTGTGCTCGAAATGAGATAATATTCATTTTCAATGTGTTTTTATGTATTGTTGATATATTTATTTCTTGGACAATTTATAAGGCAATATCACTATAAATTTTTAGGGAAAAAGTGGTGGTTACTATTATGTATAAGCATATTCACTAAACTATGAAGGATGATAATGGAAAGCATATTTTTGCGTAACTTTGTACCACTTACAAAACGAATATAGATGTCATTTTTTGTTAAAAAGAAAGAATAGAGAAATAAAACACAATCAATTTAAAAGGTCGTCATGCATGAAACCTTCATCTCTAGAGGTATTTGGTTTCTAACAACTACCACCTTGATTCCAAAAAAACACACTTAAAAAAATCCTTCTGAAACAATGATACTCTAACATCCACACTCTGAGATATTTCCACAAAATAGCTATTTGAAACTTCAACCTCTCCTTAACTCCTAACCTGTTAACAACACTCATTTTTTATACATCCATGGGGTTATAAACAAAATTGCTAAATTTCTTATTTAAAAAATATCAAAACCATATTTAATATTTAAATTACATAAAATTATGAAAAGCGTCTAAATAATAATATCTATTTAAAACTTCACCCTCTCCTTAAGTCTCAATTTGTTAACAATACCACCTTTTATGCATCCATGGGTATAAACAAAATTTCTAAATTTTTCGAAAAAATATCAAAACCATATTTAAAATACATAAAATTATGAAAAACATCTAAAAATTTCTAAATTTATTATTGAAAAAAATATCAAACCCATATTTAAAATACATAAAATAAAATTATGAAAAACATCTAAAAAATAATGTGAAAAATGAAACCACTGAGTTTATGAAATTCCTTGTTCATATATATCCTAATATATGAGTCAAAATAACATTATGAAGAATATCTAACTAAAAATGTGAAAACATGAAGAATATCTAACTAAAAATGTGAAAACGGAAAGAAATGAGTTTATGAAATTCCTTGTTATATATTGGTTAAACTTGAAAAGCCATAAACTAGAGTGAAAAAATTGAATGCCAATAGTTACCACAACGACATTATTAATCTCTAATTCTTAAACATTCCAATGAGACCAGGACATCATAATTTCTTCAACCAAATTTAAGCGCGAGATAAGGAGAACTCAGATCGCCCCACTTTTCCAATTAAATTTACGCCAAAGTCCAAGTTTCACCTTTGCAAAGAGAGCTGTGTCCACGAATCTTGGGCCTTGCAGGTTCTGGCTAATTTGAAGATGACCCAAGTCATCGATTTTCCGAAAAAAATACGAATACATAAAACTTTGACTCGCCTGAAACACGAAACTTACCATAAATGACACGATCTAAATACCACATAGTCAACACCACAAATTTAAAATCTAAGCACAACACATTGACCCAAACTTATTTAAAAACTATAAAAATGAAAAAAACCACCCAAATAGAATTATATCGTAAAAAAGACTATAAACTTAACCATCTACTATTGTATATGCTTCATTTACCATTGCGAAAGCATAAATATAGTGTTCACACACTCGTGACATTACTATTTTTATTTCGACTTAAATATATTTTAATTATTCAATATGATAAAATTATCTTATCAAAATACTTTGAAATAATGAAAATAAATTTTATTTTTTTCAATTAAAATTGAATGTGTGATAATTTTATATTTTATATTGTGGTGGTTAGAAACCTTAATTGCTCCCCCTGCATGCATCTCTTTCGTAGTGGTGTCAGACCTTTCTCAAGCCTGAACTGAGCCCCTTTGTTGTCACGGTTACTGTTGCGCCTGCACTCACATAATGAACGTCGAAGGGGGGTGAAAACCCCCTCTTACCGCAATTTCACGACCAATGAAATAGATGAAACCAGACCAAGACGACCATCCTTTGAGCCACTGCCACACCTCGAAGACAACCTGTTACAAGAAGAGCAAAGCACATAGAAAATCATGGATATGGAAGCTGAATCGTTGCATCCAAAGGAATCTTGGAACTGGGTACCAGGAAAATGTGTCCCCCAAGCACCCATAGTACTGAAATATGTGATCAAATCTGTCAGGGTAGGCAAGCACACCCAGTTCATGAGGGAACACGCCTTGATCGAGATATTTCTAGGGATCGGGCCATCAGAAAGAGACCTCACAAAATGGACCAAGCATTGGTGGAACCCGAAGGGGGATTATGAGCTACAACTATGCTCTAAAGGATTCTTTACAATAATCTTCTATAGCCCGGAGGAGAAAGACAGAGTCTTCGAAAATGGCCCCTACTTCTACAACTCAACTGGAGTATATCTGAGATTTTGGATAGATCGCTTTTGCCCAGAGAAGGAAGACTTTGCCTACGCCCCAGTCTAGTTACGTCTTTACTCTCTTCCCTAGGAATTCTGAATTGAAGAAATACTCATGGGTATTGGAAACACGCTAGGAAGTTATGCTAAGTCCTCAAAAGCCACAAAACAAAGGAAATATACTTCCTATGCATGGATATGTGTTTACATGAACATCTCAAAATCCCCCCAAGGCTTTGTAACCATCGGATACCAAGATGAAGAATGGAATCAGACAATAGACTATGAACATATCGCCTTTAGATGCCGAAAATTCCATGAAAATGGGCACCTTTTCAGAGACTTCCCCCTCAATGCACCAATCTGCCCAACAACATAAGAGAAACAAAAAGATGGATTCACTTAGGTACCAATCCGCAGAAGACTACCTCATAAAAAAGTGACTCAGCCAGGTAATAAGAAAATCTCTATCAACAATTCCTTCAAAGCACTCAACAATCTTTTAGAAGCAGAGGAAGTAGAAAACCCCCATATTACTTCAGATCCGGGAAGAGGAAAGGAAAAGAACAACATGCTCTAGATCCAGTACTAGAGAAAATCCTACACCAGGATCCCCCAACACAATGATTCCCAAGCACAAACCCAGAGAAGGAGGTGGAGATACCATAATGCAGATCAATGAAAGGGAACTTGAGGACATTGACCTAGACAAGCTAGAGGAAGCCTTCAACAAAAAAGAACTACAAACAATTCCACTGGAGCAACTAAGGAAGGTGCACAAAGTCTTCATCGATTCCACAACATGAGCCACATCCCTCTTAGTAATACACTTGGAGATGGACCCAGACCCTAAGCGAAATCAGAAGGAGGGAAAGTGACGAGGACAAAAAACGACCCAACAACTAATCAAAGAGGTAGGTAACTTTATGATCAACTCAGGACAAGTCCAATGCCTCTATGAAGGTTCTTTCTCCTCCCCACACAATTAAATATGGTGAAGATCATAACATGGAATATTAGAGGCCTTAATGGAAGATCCAAACAGAGGATCCTCCGAAACTGTATCAAGGCAGAAAATCCAAACATCCTCCTACTTCAAGAGACCAAATGTGTTGGTGACATTGCAAAATAAATACTCAAAAGATGTTGGAGACATTGTAATTTCACTTACACAAATTCAAAATGGGCAGGAGGAGGTTTAGTTATTCTCTAGAACCCTACTACAATCATTTTGGAGCCGGCCTACGCAACTATAGGTACAATCTCAACGCATTATCGAGCTCTAGGTTCAAGCAAATCAGGAGTCATCACCAATGCTTATGGACCTTAGCTCGCTCATGAGAAGGATCACCTCTTGGACAACTTAGACTACAATAATGCATTAATAGGACAAGAAAGATGGATATTAGGGGGGGACTTCAATATGATTCTCACCTTAGAGGAAAAAAGTGGAGGCCTAAAACATCTAGACCAAGATAGTGCCAATTTCAGCCACCTCATTGATAAGCTTCATTTAATCGACATTGAAACTAGAAACAACTCCTTCACCTGGACCAAGAAGCGGGCGAGAATTCAACACATAGCCAATAGATTAGATCACTTTTTAATCTTAGAAAATCTAATGCTTGAAGGACCACTAATTGAAGCCAACATCCTTCCAAGAGTAGGCTCTAATCACTGGCCAGTGCAACTTTGGATACACACTATAGCTACTCCAAAATACAAACCTTTTCGCTTTGAGAAGTTCTGGCTAAAGCACCCAGAATTCCCGGAGCTTTCCAGAACTTGGTGGGCTCAAGTAGAAATAGAGCGTGGCTCCAAGATGTATAAATTCCAGCAGATCCAAAAAAACTTTAAACAACAACTTCGGGACTGGAACAAAACCGTTTTTGGTGATATCTTCCTAGCTCAAAAAAACCTTGAACAAAAACTAGAGGACATTCAACAAAAATCTATTATCTCTGGCTATTCAGAAGCCCTGCTACAGGAGGAAGCCACCTTGAAGAAACAACTTGAAGAGAGTCACAAGCAAGAGGAAATCCTTTGGAGGCAAAAGTCACGAGTGTAGTGGTTAAAAGAGGGGGAAAAGAATACAAAAATTTTCCACCGCTCCATGATTCACAGGCGTTACATCAATCACATTACAAAACTAGAGGACTCAGAGGACAACACACTTCTAGATCATGCTGCGAATGAAGAGGAACTAGTAACTTATTATAAAGAGATACTCTTAGAACCTCCAGCCGACATAATGCCCGCCATTCACAAAGTGAGGCAGCACATACAGACCCTTGTTACTACAAATCAGAACATGACCTTAATGAGACCAATCTCGCAGGAGGAAGTAGACCAGGCTATTGAGGAAATGCCCCCTCTGAAAGCCCCGGGGCCAGATGGCTTCACTACCGATTTTTTCCACCACCGCTGGTCGATGATCAGAGAAGAAGTCTGGAAAATTGTTGAGGAATACATAACCTGTGGCCAAGTACTCTCTGCCCTCAATAATACTTTCCTCACCTTGATTCCAAAGGAGCGCGCCACTAACCCAAAGCAATTTCGGCCAATAGCATTTGCAATGTTATTTATAAAATAATAACAAAGTTGATCGCCCTCCATCTCAAACCCATCCTTCCCCACATTATCTCAAAGGAACAAATATGTTATGTAGAGGGGAGACACATCATGGAAAATATCATCTTGGTTCACAAGGTGATCCACTCACTCAAACCCATGCGCACTCCAGGTATGCTTATAAAACTTGATCTCTCTAAATATTTTGATAAACTCAGATGGAATTACATGCAGACTCTTCTCACAACCTTTGGATTTAGTCAAGAGTGGATAGCCTGGATCATGAAACTCACCTCTTTAGTTTCCTTCTCCATACTATTAAATGGGGTCTCATCAAGGCCTTTCTCTCCCTCTCGTGGCATCCTCCAAGGGGACCCCCTCTCCCCTTTCTTCTTTTTCATTATGGTCGAAGGTTTAGGATGCTACTGATCAACCTCGATCTCCAATGGTACACTCCAAGGGCTCCCAATTCATGGTCTCTAACCGACAACCTCGCATAGCCAACTTGTAGATGATACTATGCTTCTAAATACCCCCACATCCAAGGAGTCTGCTCAGCTCCAAACCATCCTCTCAGACTTTACTGAGGCCTTGGGCACCACTTTCAATCTGGATAAGTATAATCTTTTCTTTTTCAACACTCCCCTTGCTATACAGAAACATATCTCTCGCATTCTAGGTATCCCACGCAGCTCCCTTCTGTCCAATTATCTAGGAGTACCCCTAATAGATTATGTGGCCCAAAATACCTCCTCCTCTCCATCTCCAGTCGCCTTATCTCTTGGACCTTCAAAACCCTGAACCTCCCTGCCAGACTCATTCTTCTAAAAGCAGTGCTTTAAGCTATTCCGGCCTATATGTTCTTAGCTCTTGCTTCACCTCAAACGATTATCAAGAGCATCAAAAATCTCCAATGAAACTTCCTCTAGCACGATCATAAACAAGGAAAAAAATGGGCCCTAGTAGGATGGGAAAAAATCTGCAAACCCACTTCTATGGGAGGAATAACCCTTCGTGACCCAAGAAAGCTCAACAATGATATGTGAGAAAAAATATGGTGGCGTTGGTTAAAACACCTCGAAGGATTGTGGACACAACTGTGGAGGAAACAATACACCCCCCAAACTTCGCAAGAACAACTCATTAGGATAGAAGAACAGATCCAAGGCTCCAACATCAAGAATGTAGCCTGGTGAACTCTCCCACTCATCCAAAAACATGCCTTCTGGGAAGTTTGAAATGGTCACTAGGCTCACTTCTGGACAGATGCTTGGCAGCAACAACCCCCCTTGTAATCATTGGAAAATATCAGCCTCTACCCAAACCAGTTACCAGATCTGGGACGTCTCAAAGTAGCAGATCTTTGGCTTGCAAGCACTGGTCACTCCCCTTGGCGCAGTTGGAAACTGCTTGCATGGGAGATCAAACTTTCAAAAGATATTGAAATGAAACCGTGGCAAGAAACATTGAGAAACATGAAGATCTGTATCAGTGAAGAAAAGGACATTCTTCGATGGGGGCACTCCCCAATTGGAACTTTCACAATTAAGGAAGCCTATCAACTTTAGGAGAATTTTCATCAGCGGGTGAAAGATCACATTTGGCATACAATATGCAAAACCAAAATCTGGTTGAAGTTTTCGACTTTCCTTTGGCTTTTGGTCCATAATTGACTTCTAACTTGGGATATTAAATAATACCCCTAATTTCACTAGATATTGATAAATAAC